>JAVJIF010010559.1:0-153025 GCA_038442645.1 Agave tequilana | reverse complement strand
TCTAAGGGAAAGAGGAGTTGGGGGAGAAGAAGAGGAGGGTTGTCGCCGTAACCACCGCCCGGCGCCGCCCTGGCCGCCGCAATCGCCCCCACGCCGTGCGCCCGCCTGCGACTGCCGCACGCGCGCAGACCAGAGAGATAGAGAGAGGAAGAGGAAGGAGGAAAGAGGAAAGGAGAGGATTGTGGAAGAGGAAGAGAGATGAGAGAGAGTGAGTGTTGGGGAGAGGAAGGGAGAGAGATTCTCGGTTTGGGAAAAATGAAAGGGTGCGCTATTATTAGGTGGAAATGGGGAAATGGGAGAGGCATAAGAGGAATGATAATCCTATATGCACAAACCACCTTATATATAAATATAATACCTTTTTTTACAACCTCTCTCTCTTCCCTCATTATGCCACATGTACCAACAAATTCCAAATAAAATCATAGCCATTCATCAATTCCTCTCATGCATACCTGTCCCATCCCACTAAATCCCTAGAAGTATGATATGATAGTATTTCATTTGTATTTTAATTGTATTTTTTTGTATTTACACAATATACTTATACACTAATTTATTGCATAAATTTACATACACAATTTTATGTAGAATTATATATACATGTATTTATACAAGGATGATTGTATTCACATAATTTTCACATACACATAACACACTTTTATGTATCTCCAAATTTATCCCACTTCCAAATTTTTTTTTAAAATTTTCGGAATCCACTTCACACTAATTATCCACACCATCATCTCTAATTATTCTATTTAATCTCATTAATCCAAAACTAGAGTAGTAAATTGAGGTTTAATAAATCGGGTGTTACACATATACCAGATATCACAAGCATATATTCAGGAATTCCATTAAGATTTCATTTATCTTATTATCTAAAAATCATCCAATTAGTCTACAATTGTTTCCATTTCGAGCATTTCGAACGACTCAGAGAGTAAAACAATTAAATTCAGAAAATAATTAACACACCAGTACATATATATGAATGCTTGTGAATGACCAAGCAATAATCAAAACATCAAAATTTATACTACAAACATTTAATACACTGTCCGATAACACCGATCCCTTTATCTGATAATTTTAACAATAATACATTGTCTTCAATTACCTCCGGTTCCACCCGGTCCCTTTCTCCAATAAACTTTTTTAATAATACACTATCTTCGATCACTCTGGTTCAACCTGATCCCTTCCTCTGATATTTTTTAAAATAAACAGCACGTAATATTCTCGAAATCACTATGAATGAGTATAACAAATTTGTATATGTATAATAACTCACATGCGATGACTGACTAATAGATGTAAAAAAAAACTAACAAGTTGATATAGAATCATTCTAATCGACTTATCCTTCAGGTTAGTCAACTAATAGATGTCATAATTTCACAGACATTAGTATTTATTTCCAACACCAGTTATTCAGTGTTCGATCTGAACAAGTAATCATTTTAACTTCATCACTCATTATTTTATTGTTTGGTCAGAAATATAGCGCGAAATAAAATTTCTTTGAGTGAATAAAAAATTACAACGAAATGATTATGATTACAAAAAAGAGAAAAATAACTGATTTTCCCCTTTGTTTAAGACTGGGATCTTCGTGTGGTGAAGGAGAGTGATTCTTATTCTCCGTTGATCGGCTGAATGACAAGCTTTTCTTTGGGATTGCTCTCAAAAATCAATCAGGAGGGAGCTCTATTTCTAACACACTAAGTGTTTAGAGTTCACTGATTTCTCCTTCTGAAAAAGCAAGAGGAAAAGCAAGGTACTTTTAAGTTGAGAATCTCAACTCTCAATCAAAAGTTTCTCTTTCTTTTCTCTGGCTTCCTCTCCAAAAAGTCCTCCCCTCTTTCATAACTCAGTCATTTATAGAGAGTTATAAGGATATAATTGTCCCCTAAAATCTCTCCATAATGGGAATTAACTCCCCCATTATGTAGGGAGTTAATTGACCCATTAATGGAGATCAGTTATAATAGAAACGTGGGTCTTGCAATGGATGCGGACCATGCGTTTTTGTTGTAGATGCGAACATCTCAGTCAGAACGCAGAGTTGCTCAGACCTGCGTGAGGTGTAAGTCACGGAGTTGCTCAGACCTTCATTTGAAGTAGAACGCAGAGTTGCTCAGACCCGCGTGAGACGCCGAGTTACTCAGACCCACATTGGAAATTGGACGCGGAGTTGTTCAAACTCGTGTGAGATGCGGAGTGGTTCAAACGCATGTTTGAAGTCTCTGTTTCCCTATAGAAGTGAGGTCCGTGTTTTATTTGAAACGCGACCTTCATGTTGAAGTGAGATTCGCGTCCGATAACTTGTCCTTAGTGATTTTTAGACACTATAGAACCCCCTCCAAGTTTTCGACACTCTATGATTGACTGGGACAGATTTTGAAATACTTTGGACTTTAGAGGATTTTAGGCTCCCATAATTGGACTGACAATCTTTCGAGATGCTCTAAGCTTGATCCTATCTGAATTCTGATTTTCGTGAGTGTATTGTTAAACTGCTTGAAGTCTCTAGGGAAGATCGTCACAAGTGTCTTAGAAACTCGGTCTAGTACTTATCATGAGCTTTGGTCTGTTTGTCGGTGTACTATTGAACCGGTAGAGTTATGATTACTTTTGCCAGTATACAATCAAACTAATTGCAAAAGCAGGGACATACTCCTTGTATGTGAGAGAACGTGGCTGTTATATACGCGATTGTCATGCTGATTAAGTGTAGATGCAAGCTTCAATGAAGTTGAGATGTGACTCTCAATTGTTGTAGAGACGCGACTCTCAATTGACATTGAGACGCTACTCTCAGTTGATATTGAGACGCGATTCTCGGTTGATGTTGAGACCCAGCTTTGAGACGCGACTCTCAGTTTAAAACGTGAAGATCGCGTTGAGTGCTTTCAGACGCGAACGTGAGTACCGCGTTAGACTCGTGTTTGGCTCTGATTGAGCTTGGCCGTGTATCTCTGTCACTAAAAGGCACATAAAAGACCCAAGTCTTTCAACAATCAATTCACTTGACTATTCATCATCTTCAATCAGACCCGCGTCTGAAAATCAAAAGCTCTCAAGTTTTCTCAGAGTCCATAAAGATTCGAGCTTTTTCAAATCTTTCCAAAGATTTTCACTGTCGAGATGGCCCAAAACTTAAGCAACCTGCTGCTTCTTCAAGCGTCGCCACTGCGTCAACCGCTGTAGGTGGTTCTCCTCTTCAGGAAGCACCACTTTCTAGTAAGTGGAATGGCTTTCGCTATTGAGAACACGAAGAGACACTGTCTCTTAACTTCTTCTTAAAGTTTTTTGAAACTTCTATTAAAGTTAAACAGTTGTGCGGATCTCTTGGTCTGCGTTTGATTTATAAATGTGTTCTCGCGTTGATGAGCAGAATGCGGGTCTAGTGATTCTGACATTTTTTTGTTTTATTAACACGGCCTTCACGTCTGCGAATTGAACACGAGTCCAGGGGACTCCGCGTCTTGAAACTTCTAAACGTGGGTCTCGTTTGTGAGACTCGCATTTGAATTTAAGATTTAGAAATTTTTCTAAGTGTGGAGTTTAGACGTGGGCTTTATGTGAGCCTCGAATTTTAGTTACTGAACGCGGGTCTCATGTATTGAGCTCCGCGTTTAAACTCCAACACTTAGTGTAGATTTATTGTCTTCAAAGTATTAACTTTGTGTTCTTCTCTTTGCAGTGAGGTACTCCTCAAATCCTTAACCAAAAGAAATCACTTTGGTCACATTGCTGTGTTGACTTTAACCTCCTTTTTAGCCTGCGGAAAACAATCCCTGCGTTCACCGGAATAAATAAGGAGACCAAGCCCGCTTAATCAAGGTACTGCCTCTACCCTGCGAGAACTCATCTCAGATAGGAGATTTGAGTCCACCAACTATCATCTGTTAAGGAAGTTGGTGTTCGTTTCTGGAGATGTCATTGAAGAAAATAAGGAGGTTTTATTTGACGGGAACTACAAGTGGCTCCGTCAAATTGGAGAGCGTCGTTGCTTCCTCCCTAATATGGAACTGATGTTTCTGTTATCATATTTGCAATCCATGTCCCTTCACTAGTTTGTGGACTGGGATTTGGTCAGAGCATAGTCGGGTATCGCGATCAGAAGGATCTCTAATCGTGCTGCTTATCTCATCGGCCATAGTAGGGAGATTCTTGAACTACTCTCAGGCTCGATGAAATAGGAGTTTCCAATAGGAGAGAACTCCTAAGCAAGCTGCCACTTTCATCAGCCGGTTTATGGAAGTGAAGGTGGAATTTCCAAAGTCTGACTTCTGGCTGCCTAGATGTGTGTACTCAACAACAACCTCTTTTTGGGCGAATATAGTCTACTTCGTTCTCAAAGAATTGGAGGAACCACTGCTCCAGTGCGGGATGTATCCTACAGTCAGGGTCGTCTGGTATGGAATTACCCGAGCCATTATAACTTCTTTGAAATTCTCGAGAAGTATAACCCAGACACTTGCACATTTTTTACTCCAGCCAGAGAAATGGGATTCGCCCTGCATGAGATGTTTGAAATTTCAGGGCTGACCATGGGGGATTTGCCGTATGAGGAGTAATCCCCAGTACGAAAGAATTGCATTTACTGAAGAGGGATGCTCCTCAGGTGTATGAGACCTACTGAGAGGTCTTGTGCATTTTTCACATTTTCACCCAAGTGAGAGGTTTGAAGGAGTCAAGCAAATATCTTGGGCTAACTACCTCTTATGTGGTCTGAGAGAAAATTTGAGTTTGGTATCTCGATTGGCAACCAACACTGGTGTTGATATCACAGAAAGGATTTCTGAATTAGTAACCTCGTATACAACAGAGTCGAACGAGGACACCTTCAAGCCTTATATTGTTTTGATAGTTTTCACCGTTAGGCCAAGATTCCTATCTCGGACAGAGCCTTATTGGCTGGATTCCTGATGTTATGGTTAAAGCGGTGTGTTGTACCCACCTTACCACATGAGGTCATTGTTGCTGATGTAGTTTACCCAGCTGTTCTTCTTACTTATGGTCAATATCTTGGTTTGCTCCCTTCTATGGTAGGTTGCCTTCAAAGCGGGATTCGAGTTTTATGTCAAAGTTTTTGCAATGTAGTAGCGGAGGAAGACAGAGAGGACAATCTAGTTGTCGGTCCGGATGGTGAGCCCAGGATGAAGATATCGAATCCTCACATAGAGTTGCCTTATACATACCTCATGGCATGATACATTATGCATTACTCGTCCTTGATGTCAGCAATGCAGTCATCTAAGGATTCTATGCTATTTGTCCAATGACTGGAGCGTTCGAATTGTAATGGCTGGTACATGCTAATGAATCAGATAAATTATTCAAAGCAGTATGAACTACCAGTTAATGAGGTGCTTCTCTGATATTCTAGGAGCCTCATATGGGGAGCAATTTTTGACCAACCCGGTACTGATTGATTCACTATCCTCTCATCTGGGATCTTCTGGTGGTTGATCAACATTCGCCCTGAATATTTGGTCTTCTGATAGGAAAATATTTGCACAATTGAACCATATTTGCCCAGCCGATTTGATCACCAATTCGGGTACGACCAACTGTATGTAGATAACCCGAACTTAAGCCTTTGTTTCAGCGACAATCTATATGAAGGGGCGAGGGGTTGGTATTTCACTGTGATTAGAGGAACGGAGGCAAGATTCAACTTTTCACAGAAGGTACCGAACTCCTACGCTGGCCTCGAGTTTTGTGTATGGTACGTAATAGCGGATTCAGTCCCTGGCTATAATATAAACAACATCTGCATCAAGCAGATCAAGGCTATGTTTTAAGCCAAGAAAGGCTCCAAGAATACCCGTTTGAAAGGGATAGAAAAATTTCTTCAGGCTGAGCTCGAGGCTGATCTAACATGGACTGCTGAACATGGAGCAAAGCCGGCTGAAGAGTCTCACCAACCATGCTCGTAAGGAGTTGCGAAGCTTACTCAATCTCAATCTATTAAGACTGGTTCGATTAAGAATATGACCCGATGAGAATTTGTGACTGAAGTTCCTTCCAAGGGAACTTCTTCATTGGATATAGACCTGAGCTTTTTCATATAGGCTCTGAAGAGGATGAAGGCTCTGAGATTCCTATACTTCCGTGAAGCCGTCGAACAAAAGGTCCTGTAGTGGTCACGACTAAGGCATTACCAGAGAAAGTCACAGAAAGACAGACCACTGGAGGTGACTCCTCGTCAGCCCCAGTGCCTACTAAGGCTGTTCCCTCGAGCTCCTTTCAGAGTCAGAGAATCATCGTTGATCCAACCGACATCCAACCGGACTCCTTAGTTGAGATGATGTCTTCAGTGGAGGTTCCAGAGCAAAGTCCCACTGCTGGGCTTGTTAAGGTTGAACTTCCTACTACAAGAGTCCTACCTACTCTCATATCATCCTCGTCTTTGAGTGAGAAACTAGATTACTTGGGAGATGATGATGTCGACTGGGATATTGTGCACCCTTCTCCTGATACCAGCAAATATTCTCATTTGGCTGAAGAGAAAATGCAGGTAGCTGCTTTGGAAATAGAACTGCCATTTGGAGAAATCTCTATAGTTGAAGGCATTCTTTTCTACCCCAGTCATCGACTTTTTTTTTAGACATTGTTTTGACCTTGTTTAGTCAACATTTGCAGGGGCTACTGCTACCATTGAAGGTGACACCTCCTCAAGCGTTACTGAAATGACTGGTAAACTGACCCAATCGGAGGATGCAGAAGTTCTCAAGATCAGCGTTGAGAAGACTCCAGTGAGTACATCTGGTGCAATGGGAGGGTCCTCTCATTTTGAAGATTTGCCATCTCCTACTCATCAAAGTAATATCTCAACATGTCTTGATATTCTCATCTTTCTAGCCCCATTATTAATATTGTTCAGTTAAAATGACTGCAGAAGATATTGTACTAGTCCAAGCAGAGGAGTATAACATTAGTACCAGTAAAAGGGAGCATTCTACCCAAGTCTCAGCCGATTGGGATTCTGTGGCGAAGTCTACTCTAGAGGTTGCTACTCAAGAGGCCATTACAATTCTAACTTCTAAAACTCTTGTTTTGACCTCAGAAATGAGAGAATTGATGGTCCAGCTTGCACCTGTACTCCTAGGAGGGACGAATGGACCACCTCCTCCTTACGAGAGCACCACTACCACCATTGTGAAAACTGGATCAGAAAGTACTCTGTCGGTATTGACACCGGTCACAGATATCATAAAAGAACTCACTCTCCAAATGGTGGGGCAATTCTTTATAACAGTAAAGTATTGCACCGAGCTGGTACTCTTTGGGCAAAATCCTTTCGAGTTTGTGCGGTCTCTCCTTGAGAATCAGATTGAAAATATTATACAGACTGGAGATTCTGATCGTGCGACCGCGTATCAGACGCTAGTTGATCATCTGGGTACATATTCGAAGGATCTTAGGAACTTAGAGAGAGTAAGTCCAGTTGCTGATGCTCAACAGGTGTCAGAGGACCTCTGCATCAATCAGGAACGGGAGCAAAAGGAGATTGAGGAGCGGATAGCTGAATGAACTCATCATATTGATGATTTCAGGGTCAGCTATCAGAGCTTAATTAACGACATTCATCAATCTGAAATTGTTTTCAAAACTACGGAGGATGTCTTTGCAAGTGCCTACATGGCGGTTGCCAAGGTGCAAGCCTTAATTCAAGATCATAAACTGAAACTTGCAAATGAGAAGAGTAAGGTGGAGGAGCTTGAAACCACCAGTCATCGGATGCAGAAAGAGCTCGACGACCATTCTTCTAACCTGGAATCTCTCCGGACACAAGTGTCTTCAAAAACATTTTTGTCAAATGAGGAGCTGAGAGCCCAGGCTTTGACTAAAGTCAAAAAGGCATGCCAAAGGGATATCCAGCGCCTTAAAGACCAAATAAAGTCTCTCGTTGAGCGAGATTAACTTTTGATAACATTCCATCTTATGAATAAGAGAGTGTTTGTATCACTTCTATATTTTTTAATATGAATAATAAAAGTGACAAGTTGCCTTCATTGTCTTCTTCTGTGTTTGAAAATTAGACAAATGAAAGCGATGAGTTTGATTGCTAGAGGTGACGGTTAATAAGCAACTCAAAATTTGATAATTCCATTAGGTAATTTGAGAATGTTACTATCAGAGATGTGTTGTTTAACTTGACAAGAGTAAAATTCGTAATTTGAACGAATTTTTATAGACTTGCTATCCTATTGATGAGAATAACAAGTGGAGTTTGATCCACTAGGAATTTATGGAGATTTTTGTCGTCAGTAGTGTAATGTTATGATGACGGGTTTAGATTTGTAGTTGGAAGAAAATTGAATTGTCAGAGATGTGATATTAATTTGACATGGATATATGTGCTAGAGGTATGAAATTAACTTAACATCAAGGAGATTCATTTTTATTGAGAAAACTGAGAAGATCACTGTCATAAGTTTAATGTTAACTTGACAGCGAGATGAATGTCAGAGGTGCGATATTAACTTAGTATTTGACGTCTCAGTTTCGATAAGAAAGCTCAAGAAAAGATTATTGTCATAGGTGTAGTATTTAACATAACAATAAAATGGATGGTAGAGGTATGATATTTAACTTAGCATCGAATGTCTCATTTTCATTGAAAAAATCAAGAAAATTACTGTCATAAATATAATATTAACTTAACAAGGATTTATATCGCGATATGAACAATTTTGATTAGAGGTGTAGTGTTTAACATGATCGAGAGATTTTGTAATTGCAGCAATTTAGTGGACCCATTATTCTATTAAAAATAATTGATAAGTTAAAATTTTATCCGCTGGAAAAATTGAGGGAAACTACTGTTAGAAGTATAATATTAATTTAATAGTGATTTCAATTGCGATATGAGCAATCTTTGTCAGAGGTGCAGTATTTTACTTGAGTGAGAAATTTTGCGATTTGAGCAATCTTAGTAGACTCATCATTCTATTAAAGAGAAGATAAGTTGAAATTTTTGTCCGTTGGAGACATTAAAGGACATCGTTGTTAGAGATATAATATTAACCTAACAGTGAGGTATGTCAGAGGTATAATATTAACATGATAGGTTTCGCTCTGTGATTATCTCATTGGAAAAATAATTACAGCCCTTTTGTGGTCTTACCATTCCATGGATGAGAATTGGTAAGGAATTTTGGAGGGAAATGGCGGATCAGGTCCTTCAGGATTTTTAGCAAATTTTTAGCTATTAACGGATTTGGTATGCCTTTACCGACCACCATTTGATTTGGGTTAGCCATGCTATTTCCCTCAGCATGATGAGTTGTCAAGGATTTTTCGTTGGGCTTAAATGCCAATTATTTCCTCTATTCTTTAGCCATCGGAGGCACTGGATGTAGTGTAGTGTACCTCCTACAAATAAACTGGAGGCCATAAAGGTAAACATGAATTCTGCGAGGGTTTTGTCTGAAGATTAACCTCCTCGTGGACCTCTTTGATCCTTATTTCGTTGCCACATTTTGATATGAATGTGAAAAAAATAGAAAGGCTTTGCAAAGATGCGACACGAACCTTCTTCAATGAGTTTGGCTTGATAAGCCATCAGACAAACTCATTTGATCCTCCATTTGATCAGTTACAACCTCTTGATAAGAATGCGAAAATAGTAAAAAAGTTCTGCAGAGATGCATCACAAACCTTTTTCAATGAGTTTGGCTTGATAAGCCATTAGATAAACTTATTGGATCCTCCATTTGATCGGTTACCACCTCTTGATATGAATGTGAAAATAATGAAATGGTTCTGCAAAGATGCGTCACAAACCTTCTTTAATAAGTTTGGCTTGATAAGCCATCAGATAAACTCATTTAATCCTCCATTTGATCTTTGTCATCTCTTGATATGAATGTAAAAATAGTGGAAATGTTCTGCAAAGATGCATCATGAATCTTCTTCAATGAGTTTGACTTGATAAGTCATCGGATAAACTCATTCAAGTTCACCATCTGATTGTTTGGATCTTTTGTGTTGGGTCGAGCTTCAATCGATCGAACAGAAGCAGGGAGGTATGCTACCATTATATATAAAAAAATTAGGCTAGATAAGCTATTCTTCTGGATTGAAAAGAATGATCATAAAGAAGAGTGCCTAAACTGTTTCTTAGGCATGCTCTGAAAGTACACATAGAGGGGGTGAATAGGTGTATGGCTAATTTAGTGACAAATGATGCAGAATTAAAAACTAATTGCAACACACTTAGTGTAATCAAAGAGTGTAGCCGAATTCCTGGTGAAGGGCTCTGTACTATCTCCTCTAAATTCCTCCAAATAAGAGTTGAGGTGCTATGTAAAGCTCTCTTGGTTCAATACAAGTGAGGCACACAAACAATACCAAGCATATAATATGAAATAATGCCAGGCACAATATAAGAGAGAGAGTTTAGAGATAGTGGATCAAATGCAAACAGTAAGATATGTTTTGAGGTTCGAGCCACTGCTCTACGTTCCCGCCTTCACATAGAAGGATTTCAACTATATCGTCCACATAGGACTTTGAGAATTTAGGTAAATACAATTAGAAGTACACAACTCCTCTCTTCAACAAACACAACCTCTACACAAGAGGCAAGGACAACAACAATCACCTCTACACTTAGAGGGAAGGGCACTTAGCCAAACAACAATCACCTCACACTAGAGGGATAAGGCACAAAGCCAAATAACAACCTCAATCACCTTTACAGTTAGAGGGATACCAACACAACCTCCACAATCACCTCTACACAAAAGGGATAACAACAAACCCAAATAAAAGAAGGTTTACAACTCTTGGTGATCTCACTAAACCACAAACTAATTTTCTCACCAAAATAAGATCCTAATAGATAGGATAGATAGATAGCTCAAGTGGGAGAAAATAAAGTGTTTGGAATAAAGAAAAATACTTGAAAAAATCTCCAAATAGATATTGAAATCAAGATCAAAAATCAATTCCCAAAAGACTCTCTTTTCTTTAAATTTTTCAACACTTTAAAAACAAATAAAAATAAATCTTTTAACCACAAAAACTCTTGCTGAAAATACTTGAAAGATAGAAATTTTTCTCTTCTCAAATCTTGTTAAAATCAGCTCAAGAGAAGGTATATATATAGCCTTTAAAAAATCTGCCCGTTGGCAGCCAGGAAATAGCAAAACTGCCCTTTCGGTCGACCGCCCGTCGACCGGCCAACGGTCATTTTTATGATCGTTGTGCCTTCGGTCGACCACCCAGTCGATCGAGGTCAGAACCAGAGAGCAGTGTTCTCTGGCCGATTGACCGCCCAGTCAACCGGGGCTAGATCCAAAGAGCAGAGCTCTCTGGATGGTCAACCGCCCGGTGACCGGCCCACTGGCCAAACAGGCTGTGCACGTTTTTGCACATCGATCGACCGGCCCGGTCGGCCGACTCCGATCTGCCGAGTCAGATAGCCTGGTCAAACAATTATAGGGATTAAAACTTAGAATTTTTAATATCAATTAAATCCCATAAAATCACATAAATTTCACAAAAATAAGTTCTTATAAGATCTTTGAAATACAATATGTGTGACTAAAATTCAACATATATTATAAATAATTTGAACCAATTTGTGATGTTGCCTTAAACATAAAATCTGTATTTTTCAAAACTTGAATTTTTGAAATGGAAAACCATTTTCTCCAAAACTCATATGGATACAAAAACATGATATTGAAACAACTCTGAAGCATATTGTATATGAATAGAATCCAATATATATATATATATATATATATATATATATATATATATATATATATATATATATATATATATATATATATATATATATATATATATATATATATCTATGTTTTAGATATGAAATCCAAAAACTGAAAAACCAATATAGCTTAAACTTTTGTGTGTGTGTGAACTTGAGCATATTAACACTATCCATCTTTACACAAGATCTATATATATTAAACTAAAAACAAACCGAAGTCTTCTTGTCTCCAAGCTGACTCGATCCAAACGCGATCCAATGAACTTGACTCCAAATGAGTACTAAATGCGATCATGATGCGCGAGCTCTTGAGTTTACATGTAAAAGCTCCAAAACTCCTTTATTGAAGCTAAACACCTACTAATATCTTGGTCAATCACTGAAACTATTTAAACACTAGATTATTATTAAACTATAACTACATGAGTTAATCATCATCAAAACTAGAGTGATGGGCCTCTGGGCCAACAATCTCCCCTTTTTGATGATGACAAAACTCATGGAGTTATATCTGCATGGATTAAAGTTAAGCTTCATAGAAGCTTCCCCGTAACTCATGTATAACAATAAACAATAAAGATAAGCTATGAATGCATAAACCAAACAAAACATATATGCATTAAATAAGAAAATAAATATGCATATATAAATCTCTCAAAAATTCTTTTCTCCCTTTTTGTATAAAACAAGGAAATGAAATAAACATGTATAAACATGCATAGTTTATACATATATAAAACTCCAAAATTCTTCTCCCCTTTCTGTCAAATCATCAACGAAGGGGTATAAATAAACTAAAAAAAAAATTCTCCCCCTTTATCAAGTCAAACAAAAAGTATGTATATGCGATTTATATTCATGAAGAGGAGAGATGTAAAGTTAACTCCCTCTGCATACATGCATTACATGAAAAAGAGATGACTAAACCCTAATCACATAACGCATAATATAAAATGTATAAAAAAAGAGATGTGAAGCTCCTTCTACACACGTGTAAAAAATAGAGAAGAGAGATCAAGCTCCTCAATATAAGATACACTCAATATGAATCTATATATAGAGAAGATGTTAAGCTTCCCTTGCATATAAGCGATACAAATCAAAACACTATGAGACCAATTGAAAATTTATCAATTTATGATAAAGGTATACATCGAAACATTATGATACCAATTTATGATAATAATTGAAAATAAACAAAATATTTTTGAGATACCAATTGAAAGTAAACAAAATTTTAAGATATTAAAAGATACCAATTGAACATATCTTGATATCAATTTAAAATGTCTTGTAAATTTTTTTGATACCAATAGAAAATGACACATTGTACGTTTTCGATACCAATTGAAAGTAAAAACAAATTGAAAATAGAAAGCATATTTCTTTGAAAATACACTAATTTTACAATAAAGATACCAAATTGGGAATAATACCAATTTAATATTATTGATACCAATATTGAAAATGTTAGCATATACCAAAACAAAGTAATTTTCATCATGAAGAGTGGGAGTAAGATACCAATTGAAAATAAAACCAATTGATAGATAAAACACGATTTTTCTCCCCTTTATGAAATACTAATAAAAATAATGCATAAGCTTATATAAGATACCAATTGAAAAATAATTGACATTAAGGAGTAAATCAAGTTTAGCATAAAATAATTTGTGCTTTAAGATGTAAAGATATTATAAGCACAATCAAATCATATATATATATATATATATATATATATATATATATATATATATATATATGAAAAAATAAATACCAATCGAAATTAATAATATTTGAAGTTTGAAGCATACATATATAGAAAACACAAATATGAGTATACAAACATAAAAAATATCAATTGTGATACCAATTGAAAATATAATGAGGATCAAGTGTATAACTCATAATTACCTCTCTTTTCATCACATATTTAAAAAGATTTTCAATTTGAACATATAAGGCATGGTCGCCTATCTAGCCGCCCTTGAAAAGAAGGGGTTTTCAAAAATTGGATTTGAAAATAATTTTAACAAGTTTGAAAACTCTTCCTAAATGAAGAATATGAACTAGTTTAAGATAAATTTAAATAACTAGTTATAGATTCTTCAGAACCATAAAATCAAATCATCAAAACTCAACAAGCATCAAGGTGCATGTATGTTTTGTTAAAAACTACAAGTATACATACATATCCCGAAAATAAACGAGTCCATAAAAGAG
Source organism: Agave tequilana (assembly GCA_038442645.1). Taxonomy (NCBI): domain Eukaryota; kingdom Viridiplantae; phylum Streptophyta; class Magnoliopsida; order Asparagales; family Asparagaceae; genus Agave; species Agave tequilana. The sequence goes on along the minus strand of JAVJIF010010559.1, from coordinate 139,035 downwards.
TTTGCATGAAGGCAAGTGACTCAAGGGTATACATGCATATCTAATAGTTTTAAACAAAATTGACATATATATGAAGCTAAATACATTTTTATTTAAAACATGTCTAAAAATAGGGAATACAAGTTGAAATGCGAGAATCATCAAAACTAGGCTATACTAGTACATCTAATGGGTACAAATGAGCAATTTGACATAAACATATAATAATCAAATATGGCTTACTAGTTGTACGAGTATATGCACAAGTTTTAATGAAAACTACATCTAAACATGTAATCAAAAACATGAAGCATAAAATAAAGCATAAACATAAACCAATATAATCATTAGGCTAAATGCATATGTTTAGAGTAATGATATGCATAATAGTTAAACTATAGTGAGAACACAAAATATGGATCTATATGAATATGGGTGTATCTCAATTACTATACATGTATGTCATAAGTCTAAATAACACGTGATTTAATAACAATCATGAAAATCTAAAACATGCTAAAAATCAATAATATGAAAGCATGTAAACTAAATAAGAGTTAGAGATAGTTACCAAAATTATTAGGGCTAATCTCTAGATCTCCAAACCATGGTGGTCCTCTCACCAAACTTTCTTGAAGGTGATGCATTCAAAGTAGTGTCCATCAAACACAAAAGCATCCACCATCAATGCACCTATGCCCTCATGTCAAGCGAGCCCAGACCTACATCAAATAAAATAGGGGTGATTTTGGTACCCATACTCTATTGGGTCCATGGGGATTAGCATCTTTCCTAACACAAACAAACTTATTTGTAAAATTTACATTATGTACTCTATCATAACAAAACTTTGTAAGGTGACACTTACTCCACAATGTGTACATGTGTACACATGAGCATACATGGTGTCATGTGTGTGAACATGAGAAGCATGTGTATGTCGTGTATGGTGTGCATGAACATGAGGTTCATGTTTCCTGTGAAATATGGATTCCAATTTCTTATGATCCATAGCACATTGGCTCAAAGTGGAGTCCAAACAATCAATACTCTTCTTCAACACATATATCATTTTTAATACTTAAAGATAAAGTGGAGCATGTAACACTAGATGATGAAGTTATAGTAGCATGGCAAACATGTGAGTCTAAATCTTTTTTCAAAGTTTTATTTTTGAAACCAAATCCAACTCTTTTAAAATAGAAATAATTTTGTTTTTTAAAGAATCATTTTCTTTTAAAACAATACCAAGTTTTGAAGATAGAGTCTCATTTTTCTTTAAAATAATGTCACAATCATTTTTATTTTTCAAACTTTTATTTTCATTTAGAGCAAGATCAAGTTGGGATTTCAATGAGTCCCTTTCATTGGAAATCTCATCCCTTTCTTGCAAGGCCATGTTAAGTTTTGAAAATAAATTCTTATTTTCTTCTTTTATTTAAAAGTTTTCTTTTTCAAAAGTTGGTACTTTTCAAGCAAATTTTCACAAACAATAGATAGTTCTTCATTTAATGCATCAGCATCAACATAATTATCATTTGAAGAACTAGCACAATCATCTAGATGAGTATCCAAGTTTATCAAGGGAATCATTCCCTTGGACCATATAGTAAGCTTGTTCGAGTTAATCTCCACATGATTCCTCCTCCACATAGTTTGGCGTTTGAAGCTTTAGAGAGGTCAAAGTATTCCACACTGCAAAAGCGGATTCACAATAAGAAATAGTCATAAGATAATCTTTGCTAAGAGTGCTCCTAAGTGCCTCAAGGGCTTGTCATTGGCCTCTATATGCTTGTTATTTCCAAGATAGGATTTCTTAGTAGTAGTAAGGTAAACATGCATTCTTAAGGTCTTAAGGTACATACTCATCTTAAGCTTTCATACCTTGATGTTAGAAACATCAAACATAGGAGGGGTCATGAAATCCATGAGTGTAAACTATGTGTGTAAATGCAAATCTAGATTAGCTAGCCAAGATCTCACTCCTAGGTGGTTAAACCTAATATCAGGAGCGTAGGCTCTGATACCAATTAAAAGTATACCTAGAGGGGGGTGAATAGGTGTATGGCTAATCTAGTGACAAATGATGCAGAATTAAAACTAATTGCAACACACTTAGTATAACCAAAGAGTGTAGCTGAATTTCCGGTGAAGGGCTATAAACTATCTCCTCTAAATTCCTCTAAATAAGAGTTGAGGTGCTATGTAAAGCTATCTTGGTTCAACACAAGTGAGGCACACAAATAATACCAAGCATATAAGTATGATATGAACAATATAAAATAATGTAAGGCACAATATAAGAGAGAGTTTAGAGATAGTGAATCAAACGCAAACACCAAGATACGTTTCGAGGTTCGAGCCACTGCTCTACGTCCCTGCCTTCACACAGAAGGATTTCAATTATATCTTCCACACAGGACTTCCCACACAGGGAATCTCCACTGAGAATTTGAGTAAATACAACTAGGAGTATACAAATCCTCTCTTTAATAAACACAACCTCTGTACAAGAGGCAAGGACACAACAACAATCACCTCTACACTTAGAGGGATGGGCACTTAGCCAAACAACAATTACCTCACACTAGAGGGATAAGGCACAAAGCCAAACAACAACCTCAATCACCTCTACACTTAGAGGGATACCAACACAACCTCCACAATCCCCTCTACACAAGAGGGAGAATAATAAACCCAAATAAAAGAAGGTTTATAACTCTTGGTGGTCTCACTAAATCACAAATCAATTTTCTCACCAAAACAATATACTAATAGATAGGATAGATAGATAGCTCAAATGTGAGAAAATAAAGTGTTTGGAACAAAGAAAAACACTTGAAAAAAAATCTCCAAATAGATATTGAAATCAAGATCAAAAACCAATTCCAAAAGACTCTCTTTTCTTTTAACGCTTAAAATAAATAAAAATAAATCTTTTAACCACAAAAACTCTTACTGAAAAATACTTGAATGATAGAAATTTTTCTCTTCTCAAATCTTGTTGAAATCAGCTCAAGAGAAGGCATATATATAGCCTCTCAAAAATCTGCTTGTTGGCAGCCAGGAAATGGCAAAACTGCCCTTCCGGTCGACCGCCTGGTGGACCGGCTAACGGTCATTTTTATGACCGTTGTTCCTCCGATCGACCGCCCGGTCAACCGATGACAGAACCAGAGAGTAGTGATCTCTGGCCGGTCAACCGCCCGGTCGACCGGGGCCAGATCCAAAGAGCAGAGCTCTCTGGACGGCCGACTGCCCAGTCGATCGGTCCACTAGCCAAACAGGCTGTGCACATTTATGCACATCGGTCGACCGGCCGGTCAACCGACTCCTGACTCGGCCGACCGTCCGGTCGACCGGCAGACAGCCTGGTCAAACAATTATAGGGATTAAAAACTTTGATCCATAAAATCACATAAATTTCACAAAAATAAGTTCTTATAAGATCTTTGAAATACAAATATGTGCTGACTAAAATTCAACACATATTATGAATAATTTGAACCATTTTTTGTGATGTTGAAATTTGCCTTAAACACAAAGTTTATATTTTTCAAAACTTGAATTTTTGAAATGAAAATCGTTTTCTCCAAAACTCATATGGATACAAAAATATAATATTGAAACAACTCTAAAACATATTGTATATGGATAGAATCCATTATACATATAATATATATATATATATATATATATATATATATATATATATATATATATATATATATATATATATATATATATATATATATATATATATATATGTTTTTGATATGAAATCCAAAAACCAAAAACCAAACCAATATACTTTAAATTTTTGTGTGTGTGTGTGTGAACTTGAGCATATCGACACTATCTACCTTTATACAAGATCTAAATATACTAAAACTAAATATAAACTGAAGTCTTCTTGTCTCCAAGCCGACTCGATCCAAACGTGATCCAACGAGTTTGACTCCAAACGTGTACTAGATGCGATCATGACGCGCAAGCTCTTGAATCTACATGTGAAAGCTCCAAAACTCTTTTGTTGAAGCTAAACACCTACTAATATCTTGGTCAATCACTGAAACTATTTAAACACAAGATTATTAGTAAACTATAACTACATAAGTTAATCATCATCAAAACCTGAGTGATGGGCCTCTGGGCCAACATGCTCGACTTCAAAATATGACCTATTCTTCTAAGTTGATGATAGGTACATGTTTATATACTAGAGAAGAGTAACAAGCTAAAAACTTGATATTTTGCCTATATCTTTTCTTTAATGTTTACATCATGAATCATAATGTCACCACTGTACGGTCGACTCAGCGTCGATTGACTGTGATGTGATCCGGTGAGGGAGGAAGCTCTTTTTTAATGCTCTCCCAAACATCTTGGATCTCAAACCCTAATCCATCTAATTGATTAGGGTGAAGCTTCAATCAGAGGTGTAATGTTAACCTGATCATGAGAAAAGTGACAAAGATAAAACCAAAGTTTCTAACTTTATATCTTCGATATTAACATCATGCATCACAATGTCAATAATGTTTGGTCGACTCGACATCGATCTACCGTGATGTGATCCATTGAAGGAAAAAGCTCTTCATTGGCGCTCTTTCAAACATCTTGGATCTCAAATCCTAATCCATCTGATTGATCATAGTAATGCTTCAACCATAGATGTAATGTTAACCTGATCATGAGAAAAGAGACAAAGCTAAATCAAAGTTTCTAACTTTGTCTCTTCGATATTAACATTATGTATCATGATGTCAATAATGTTCGTCGGCTCAGTGTCGATCAACCATGATGTGATTCGTTGAAGGGAGAAGCTCTTTTTTAGCGCTCTTCCAAACATCTTGAATCTTAAACCTAATCCATCTGATTGATCACTGTAAAACTTAGATCAGAGGTGTAATGTAACCTGATTATGAGAAAAGTGACAAAGCTAAGATCAAAGTTTCTAGCTTTGTCTCTTTGATATTAACATCATGCATCATGATGTCAATAATGTTCGGTCGACTCGGCATCGATTGACCGTGATGTAATCTATTGAAGGGAGAAGCTCTTCTTTAGCGCTCTTCCAAACATCTTGGATCTCAAACCTAATTCATCTGATTGATCAGGGTGAAGCTTCGATCAGAGGTGTAATGTTAACCTGATCATGAGAAAAGTGACAAAGCTAAAACTGAAGTTTCTAACTTTGTCTCTACGATATTAACATCATGCATTACGATGTCAATAATGTTCGGTCGACTCGGCATCGATCGACCGTGATGTGATCCATTGAAGGGAGAAGCTCTTCCTTGGCACTCTTCCAAACATCTTGGATCTCAAACCCTAATCCATTTGATTGATCAGGGTAAAGCTTCGATCAGAGGTGTAATGTTAACCTGATTATGAGAAAAGTGACAAGCTAAAACTGAAGTTTCTAATTTTGTCTCTTCGATATTAATATCATGCATCACAATGTCAATAATGTTCAGTCGACTTAGCGTCGATTGATTTGATCCGTTAAAGGGAGAAGCTCTTCTTTGGTGCCCTTCCAAACATCTTATATCTCAAGTCCTAATCCATCTAATTGATCAGGGTAAAGCTTCGATCAGAGGTGTAATGTTAACTTGATCATGAGAAGAGTCTTAAGGATAGTATTTCTTCAAGAATCTGCCATTGATCGGCATCATGAGCGTATCGCTATAAGGCTTTCTCGTAACTATCAAGGCTTTCTTAGGCCAAAACACCTAGCTAATCAATAATTAGATTTGTTTATTTTTCATATATATATATATGTATGTAAGTATGTATGTATGTATGCATGCATGTAAGGCACAAGAGTCTCCATGGTGAATCTTAAGTATGTAAGTGTATAAAGTATGCATATTTCATCAAGGTAAAAATCAAGATCAATTACTTTTTCAATTTTCTTCCTAAACCTAGAAATCAAACAAATAATTTTATTTTGACCAAGTATTAAAAAATCCTAACTATGATTTTTCTATTCTTTAAAATTAACTTAATTACTTACAAAATAAATAAAAATATTGTTTTCTTTTTCAAATTTTTTTTTTAAAAGATAATTTTGTTAGTAAACCTACTTATGTTAGTATGTTAGTAAATCCTCCCCCATAACTATCACATGTATTGTTCTCAATGTATGAATAAAATGCATGAATGCAAGAAAAAAATAAAAGGGAGGCAAAATGTTATCTTAAGGTGATGGTTCCGGTGGGGGTCGGATTGGGCCAAGCGTCACTATCCAATCTGAATTCTGTGGATCATCAAGAAACCCACCTTTTATGACCTCTTTCCTATGTACATTTTTATTATCCCCTAAGTGAATAGGATCATACAAGACCCTAACATTAAACTATCTCGATCATATGACCAATCTTGGAATACCATCTCAGATTCATCATTATCTACACCTTGATCCACTAATAGAATTTGACTTGGTGGAATGGTTGACTTGGGCTCAAGAATTAAAAGTTCGTGAACCAATACTAACTCAGGAAATCAAGTTTAGGTTCGAAAGTCAGTTTTGCTTCAATAGTTGGCTTCAAATTAAAAAATTTAAATTCACATTCATTTCTCATCAATGGAAAGTGACTATCCAAAATAGGTGATTGAATTTCAAGATCTATAGACACGAGAATCAATGTTAGCTCAGAAAATGGGTCCAAATTGGGTAAGGATACCAGAGTCAATATAAATTTAAAGTTTGAAACTAAATCACAAAGTTGAGAATCGGAGTCACATTCATATTCAAGTTCAATCTTATTGAATGAAAAGCTTGCCAATTTGTCAAAATTTGAGACTGGTTAAGTTCAACTTGGTGTGATGAAATTGAATCTTTGTTAAGATCTCCAATACACCATGATTCTTGGTTCCTATCAAGATGACTAGGGCAATCGGGATGGTCGAAAATATATAAGGTAGAGTTTTCTCATTCTTGTTTTTCACTATGTTGATTAAACGACTCATTTGTGCTTCTAGCCTATTAACATATTGGGTAAAATCATTTTCAGACTGAATCAAATTTTTCATACTCATTTTTAAGTCAGTAGGTTCTTCTTCTTATTGTGGGACTTGGAAAATAGAGTAGGGATCTTGGATTTAGAAATTTTGTGAGATACTTGAGTCTGTTGAGATTTGAAATTGACGTGTTGGCTCAAGAAGGATTCAAAACTCTTTTCTAAATCTAATTTTTCTTCTACAGGTTGACCTTGAAAAGGAGTATATGAAGCTGGATATTGATAAGGTTGTTGACAATTTGGCTTGGGGGCGTTGTATCGCCATCGACTCGGTGAAGAGAAGAGATTATTATTCTAATTTTGTCCATAAACTTGAGATTAAGGCATACGTTGATTCGGATAAGGCCAACCCGACATACTTGGTTGATTAAAATTTTGTTGGGTAAAGTTATGCCATGCTGGGTTGGTGTAATCCAAGTTGAATGAGGTTGGAGAAAATATGGATTATTATTAAAGTTAAAAAAATTATGGTTATAATCCATATTACTCAAGAAATGCCAAAATAAACAAATAAACAAACAAAAGAAAAAAGGGAAAATCAGCCTAAGTTAGGATAGGCCTTAAACTTAGATAATTCCTAACTGGTTAAACTATCCACGAGAGGTATATTGTAGAATCTAACCATAAGTTAATCGGTCAGGTAGGTGACAAGATCAGTGGGAGGTATCTGCGCAAGAGCTATGGGCCTACTTATGTCAAGCCACTGTTCTTGAGTCATTCTCCTAATTAGTCCGAGATATCCCTAAGGTGAACGTCTACTCAGATTTTAATTACGATTGGGTTAGTGAGTAAGGAAATGGTTTAGGGCCTAAGGGGGAGTAATGATTTTCCCACCATATCTTGCTTATGGGTTTTACCCTTAAGTCATTTTTGTGCAACTGTGAAAGTAAATAGATAAGTAATCACTCAAAGCAATTATAAATCACCAAAAAAGTGTTTCCTAATCTAGATGCAATGCAAACGTACCTTATCTCTAGCACTCTTCAACAGTAATTTCAAATAAATGAAATTAGACAGATGCCTATGATGTAAGTCTATCCGTTTTTAAATACTTCAATCAATGGATTACTGTTGAATTAAAAATAAAGAAGAAAATTAACCATTTAATAAATAAAAAATACCATTCCCTCCCCGACAACGGTGCCAAAATTTGATCGCCGAAAAACAGAGATAAAATTAAGAGTTAAAAGAATGTTATCTGAATGAAGGCGTATCCCTGTCTTTCGCAATATATCTACAGTAGCAAGATCTAAGCAGGTCGAATCTATAGGGAGGAATGCGATTGAAGCATTTAGGTATCTTTTACAAACTAGATTAGTTAGGTTATTTTTCTTTGTGTTAAAAGAAAAATACTATGTTAAGTGTTAGAGGTAGAAAGAAGATTAAGATATGATTTGAATTTGAAGATTAGGGTTTGAAAAAAATTAAAAGAACATGACTTACTAATCATCTACTACCACTAACTTGCTAATCTATGCTAGATTAAACTTCATTCTGAATTGTAAAAACTATACCTTAGAGTTGCATTCAATTCAAGTAAGATACATAAGATGAAGAAATCTTATTTGAAATAATCACTAAGTAAGACCTAACATTAAATTATCAAAGTTTCTCAAACATAGAATAAGAAGAATAATTAATATTAAAGTATCAAGGCTATCTAAGCATAAAATAAGAAAAATCATTGAGAAGTATTAACAAATAATAGATTTAACTATCGTCATGTGCCTTCAAGAGTATTAGCTATTTCTAGAGTTTAAGTATGCATAAGATCCAATCGGCTTATTCTAACATATAAGTAGAAGTAGTGGTGGGTAGAGTTTAATAAGCCATGAAGAAGATTAGCTACTCATGAGGGAATTAAAAGAAAGTATGATAAAAGAGAAAGCAAGTAAATAAAAATACATTGAAAAGAAACTTTGTTATTGATATTGTCACCTTCAATTACAAGAACCTTCTTCTTCTTTATAAAGCTAGAATTAGAACTAAATCATAAAATTTACAAAAGAAATTTGAAAGAGAAACTAAAAAAAATTCAAATTTATGATATTTGATGTGGAGATATTTTTTTTATGAGAGATTTCAGCTCTTTAAATAAACCTCAGATTCAATCACAATAAAATACAAATTAGGAGGTTTAACTCAATCATAATTCAATATGGGAATTCAATTCTAAACTGATCTCCAGTAAGTCAGCGTGTTGATTGTTGAATATAACTCATTATATGGCTTAATTGTATAGAGTGGTTAACTTAATAATTATAGCCCTTCAAATCTTTTTTTATAGCATATTGAATCATCAGATTTGAATATTTGTAGCAAAAGTTATGGTCTGAATATTAAGAGATGTCCAGTCTAAATTAGAGTCTGAATTGATTTTGAACTCCATTTAATTTGAATTATCCTCCTTATCTCCATTAAGATTAGCTTTATCCCATCTATCTTCTAAAATATATCTTCTGATTTTGAATTTGAATCATGAAGATGATGATTTATCCTTTTCTCCTCTTGATTTCAAATTGATTTAAATTGAAATCCAAATTTAGATAGGATTAGGAATAAAATAGAAGCTTCTTGTATCTTTATCTTCATATTTAAGTAACTACACACCATAATCAAAAAGAGGGTTAAATAGCAATATTAAATAAAGAATAATCAAGGATAAATGTGCAAATGTGACAATAATAATGCAAATTTAAGATGGAATCATGTATATAACACTCATAACATTATATATGAAAAACTTTATTCACTGTTTCTCAGTAGTTCTACGGGTACCTAATACGTGCTGCTGACACCATAATTTTTAATACATATCAATACTTCATTATCACTAAGCATGATTAGTAATTAACAATACTTTTACTCATTCTCAATCAAGATTTATAAACTAATTGTTACTATAGTCCTGCTTCAATAACTTATATTCACATTATCAATCTTCAATCTTTTTTATCCTAATTGTTATTTATAATACTAATGTTCCAACCATTGTTGCAAGTTCCCTCGATTATCTGTTTATATTTATAGTTACTAATTAACACAATCAGTCCTGATTCCATCAGGGTTAACCATATCAATAGATATTTATCAATATTTAAATTAATAGGCTATTCATATCATATTGTTCCCATTACATGTATCCCATTAAACAGAGATTTCTACATCCCAATTATCTTTAATTATCTCGAGATAAGTTTTTATTTTATTTACTTGGTTCAATTTTGGTATTAACTTTGTATTCTACTTATACTGGTATCAACAGAACCGGCTCTATAGTTCTCGATTTCAAGTTAATGGTACCTCAAGTGAATATATATTTAGCTAATTTTCATTCATTCCTTATTAATTAGGTAGTATCCACGATCTATGATCAGTTTCCATTCCATCACTATTTAGTCTACTCACCTGGTATATCCAACGTTAGTCATCCATTTCCCAATTAAATCATGGTTACTAACTTGCATAACAATTTTGATACTACATGAATTTACTATCAACCTTCTCTTGATTATAATCATCATTATAATGTAAATTAATATATGAATCATAACTTTTAATTAAAAATCAAAAACATACTTTACCTACCTCTTAGTCTTATCGATTCACTGAACACCAGATACCATATAACCAATATAGTAGATGTGCAGCTCTCATTCACACGAATTCAACGAGTACAGAATTATGTGATTCGGATGGCCCAGATATCGCCCTAATACCTATGAGATACAAAAAGGTGTTAGATACGTATTAACTGAAAATATTCAGGGATGATTGATAATTTTCAGGGCCCCAAATATAATTATTCAATCTACCGGGGGCTAAATGAAAATTTTACCTTTATTTAATATATATATGCGGGTCGGTCAAGTTCATAACAGGCCTGGTCAGCTCTGTTTTAAAACCCAAACCCGATATGGGTTTTTCACCCATCAACAATAGCAATCGCGTGCTGCTACTCCTCGCCCACGTGTCGCCCGGCCTTGTGCCGTCGCCACCAGGCGGCTACAACCGCTTTCGGGTGCCGCCGATCAGAATGAGGGGGAGAGAGAAAGAAAGAAGAAGAGAGAAATGAGGAGGGGCCGTGTTGCACCCCAAGCTGCCACTGTTGGCCTCCCCTCTGACAGGGCGACGATGTTGCTGTGGAGAAGGCAAAAAAGAGTGGGGAGAGCACTCACGGGGAGGGGCAGAGAAATCTCATCTCCTATTTATTATTTAAATTATCAACACCATACTCTCTCGTACACATTTAACACTCCCATCACTGATCATACATCAAGTAATTATTTATATATTATATTTTTCTTTTCCTTTTTCATTTCTCTACTTAAATGAATATATATATATATATAATATTAGAATTTAAATACCAGTACTTGGTATGCATACAAGTATTTCATGCAATATATATTTTCACATACTTGCCTATATTCTGTTATTCAAAACAATTTAAGTAAATAATTACAAAAGAGTATTCAGTGATATACCGATTCCGATTCACATTATCGGTATAAATCAAAAATTTAGAAATACAAGGAATAAATCAAAGTTTTAAAACATTTAAGTGTTACATATACATTCTTATATTAGTATAATTATATATATAGAGTGAGATAGACTTGTGTAGTTCTAAAAATATTCGAGTCTGAATCCTTTCACTCAAATACTAACATCCAACATTCAAATAGAAGATCCAATCCATTGAAATTGATCTATATTATTTAAAGTAACTAAAAAAAAAATCAAGTGTTGAATACTTTTTGTCCACCATCAAGCGACGTAAAATTACCTTAAAATCAAAAATTACTTACAAATTCATGAGCAAAATTGCATCAAAATAATCAAATTATCTCAAAACCAGTTTTCTTTTCAAAATTTGAATTTCCCATCCACTTTTGATCATTTCTGTTTGCATATTGTAAAATTAGTCTAACTGCTTAGATTTATGTCCACGTTTTTCTATTTCTGCCCGTTTATTGAAAAATTTGTCCACTATATTCAATTTTTGTCCACCAAACTGTGAATTTATCTATAAATAGATAAAATTCATCACAAATTTATCACTTATCCTAAAAAATCATCAGCAAAATTAACTCAAAATCACAAAATAAATCATGATCTAAATTACATCAAAATCACCAAATTACTTCAAAATCAGTTTTTGTCCAATTTATGAATTTTTCTATAATTTTTACTATTTCTGTCTACATATTGTAAAATTTGTCCAACTGGTAAAAATTCTATCCAGTTTTGCCTATTTTTGTTCACTTATTGAAAAATTTGTCCTATATATTCTATTTTTGTCCATCAAAATGTGAATTTGTCTACAATCTGAGTAAAATTCATTATAAATCATAAATTTATTACTCATCCTAAAAAATCATTAGCAAAATTATCTCAAATCACAAATTAACTAAAAACATTAGCAAAATTACCTCAAAATCATCATATTATAAAACCATCACAAAATCCAAATAAAATTACTTCAAATTGCCTCAAAATTTCAAAATTACATCAAATTACAAAATTACAAAAATGAAACCTGTTTGCATAAATTTCTATCCCGAAAATCTCAGAATTGCACAAAAAAATATCTGTTATTAAAATTACACAAAATTCACATAATTACCCAAAAAAAAAAACCTCTGTCCCAAAATTCTCCAATTGAGCATCCAAAACCTTTGTCCTAAAAATATCAAAATTGCAAAAATCTCAAATGAATTTCAATGATAAATTCCTCAAAATCGCAAAATCTCAAATCCCAAATCAAAATCCCAAAACCTCATAATCCCTAGTCGTTCTTGGTGGTGGCATTCGATTTTGGCATGGCCGGGCTGTAGATTGGCGAGCTCGGAGATCAGAAAGCTCGCTGCAGAGCTTGGAGCTTGATGGCTTTGGTGAACGCCGCCGGAAAGTAATTGATGGGCTCGTTGGGGGAGTCAAGGTAGAGTTTGAGCAGTAGATCTCGAAGGCAGATCTCGCCACCGAGGGGGATCTCGACATGGGTCTCGCTGTTGAGGGAGGAGAGGTCAGGATCCGCCTGGCTGAGATCTTCCTTCTTCGTCCGCAGTTCTTCTTCTTCCCTCTCTATAAAATTGTACACATATTGGACATTCAACCACTCATTGCATACGATTGGCATATATAAGAACATAGAAGCACAAATACTGGTATTGGAGCCCTTTTTAGCACACTCGCAAACTTCAAATCTTTTTTGATACTTCAAATAATTATTGAGCCCTGGAAGCAAATTTCCCTTTATTCTATACTAAATGAACTGCTAAAGGTGCATGAGGGTGAAAGTAGAAAATTAATCTAACCAATCATGAAACCAATTAGCTTCCACTAAATGTACATACAATAAAGATTATTGAACTGCTCCTTTTAAAGGAGGGAAGGTGGAGAAGACGGTTGTTTGCTAAGAAGGAATCCATGTTTTTTATTTTTTTTTATTTTTTATTTTTTATTTTTTTATTTTTTTGCCATGGGGAATCCATGTTGGAAGTCCATGACCCCTTAAAGAGAGCACTTAAAAAGCACTTTGCATGTAAAGGTTAAAGAGTTTAGAATAGCATGAAAGGGAAGAACTCTTTTTTAACCACGTTTTGAGACCGAGTTACTTTTACTAATGTAGTTTGAGAATCCAAATCCATAAAATAATCACTGTTAAATCAAAAGTAAGTTAAACCGTATATATAAATAAAAAGAAAATGGCACAAGTAGTGGTCCCTATTATTAGTTAAGCTAATTGGATTTTTCTTCACCTAATGTTTGAGATTTGAGGAATTATGGAACTAATAACTGGATATTATTAATTCACTAAATTAAGACTATAGGGGTCTGTTTGGTTGCCGTAATTGGTCGTAATTCGTAAGTCGTAGTTAGTAAACTCTTTTACAGTTGTAAATGAATTACATGCATGTAAATTTTACGGTGTTTGGTTGGTAATATAAAGTTATAAGTGGGAAAGTGTATTGTATTTTACGGTGTTTGATTGTCGTAATGTGTAAGATGTAAGTGAAAAAGTTGACCACAAAATTAACTCTTTAGTGATTTAAAAAGTTTTAATATTGCAAATAAATATTAAAATGTTAAATATTAAAAAAATTTAATATTAATATAAAACAATAATACAAATTTGCATGACCACAAAATTAACTGTAACTGGGCTGTGAGTGAGTGGTAATTGGGTTACAAGTGAGTGACAATTGGGTTGCATAGGTCTTTTACGAATTACGGTCCAAACAAACGCCGTAATTGTAACTAGGTTGTAAGTCATTTATGAATTACGCGATGTCGCGACTAAAATTCAGCTTACAAACTCGTATTAAGGAGAATATAAGAGATGCAAAGGCAAAGAGGGAGTTTAATTCCATATTGAAAATGAAAATAGATAGTTTCTGGATGTTGATTTACTAAATTTGAGAGGCGCTAGATTTTTAAGAGTTAGCGAGCACAAATCGCTAGGAAATTTTTTCTTTCTTTTTCCACTTCTTCCTTCTGTGAGTAATCTCTCACTTTATATATATATATATATATATATATATATATATATATATATATATATATATATATATATATATATATATATATATAGGGGTTACTGTACCTCAGCCTGCAACTGAAAGAACTCTCTCAGCCGGCGGGACGTGACAACATCAGATCCACAAATCTGTCATAAATTTTGGCGGACAAAAACCTGAACAATCCCGCCTAATTTAATGTCAGTCACCTCAACATTGTATTTTCCGAAAATACCCTCACTCACAACTTTTTACCTAATGTAAAAACATTTCCTTTTATTTTTACCATGGTCGCAGTATTTTTTGAAAAAAAGCGATGTATATGTATGCGACCTTGCTAATATTTTTTTAAGCCAATTTTTTTTTTCATACACTATTTGTCGAACTCGTTCGCAGTAGTTAAAATTATAGTTGCAGATCTGTTCGACTTAGATCGTAGAGTTTTAATTTTTTTTTTGGTCTTTTATTTTATACGAATGCGACGTTGGTCGCAGTATATGAAAGGTCCTTTTTTTTATTATATACTACGACATGGGTCGCAGTTGTCTCAATATGCGTTGTAGTGTCCTGCGACCATAGTCGCAGTGTATTTAACGTCATTTTTTTTAATTCCCGGGTCGCAGTTGATTATGTTTGCACTGTAGTCTTATGCGACCTTGGTCGCAGTGTCGACCCGGGTCGCAGTTGTTTATATTTGCACTGTATACTTATGCGACCATGGTCGCAGTGTCGACCCTGGTCGCAGTTGTTTATTTTTGTACTGTATACTTATGCGACCTTGGTCGCATTATTGACCCTGATCGCAGTTGTTTATGTTTGCACTGTAGATGATTGCGACCTTGGTCGCAGTGTAGACCATGGTCGCAGATGTCTATATTTGCACTGTAGACTTATGCAACCTTGGTCGCAATGTCGTTCATTGTTTACATTTGCACTGTAAATAATTTATAAACAATAACCTAAATCCTATAAAGAGCGGCAAAAAAAGGGGAAAATAATAATAAATAATAACCTAAATCTGACAACGAGCGGTCCAAAAATTGCCTTGTGGGCAAATAATAATAAACAATAACGAAAGTTACCGAAAGAGTAGCTTTTCATAAGGGGTATTTAGTAATTTAACTTCTTTTTATAAGCGGGCCGCAAGTTAGTGGGGTAACAAAATTGAGCCACGTCACCGCAGGCTGAGAGAGTTCTTTCAGCCGCAGTCTGATATACATTTTTCTCATATATATATATATATATATATATATATATATATATATATATATTCCTCTTATGTTAAGCTTAGACACAGATAACCGCAAATGGATATTGATTTAAAATATTCGTATTTTATTCAAATTAAAATCTATTTTTGTCAAATATATTGAGTTCACCATCTCCAGAATGCTCACATCCATTCCTTGGAGAAGACTTGTCTGGCTGAGCCCAGACCCGATTGATTTTTCTGCCCATCTACAACGTCTGGGCCCTAAAAGTTTGTTTTAAATCTCTGAGATGAGTGAAAAGGAAGGCCTATTAGAAAAGTATTATTCAAAAAGTATCATACTCGTCCTCACAAGTCTCACAGTCGTATTTTGATCAGGCTTTGGGTTCCTAAGAACTCCACTCATCTCCGGTTTGAGTCCTCGTTCGTGTTCGTACGTGACATTAGATACCTTCATGCACCTCTTGACTATCGAAAAGAAAGTATCATACTCTTGAGTTAAGAACAGTAACATATGAGCTAGGGATAAATCCTGAATCCTAAAACCTACTGCATTGCAATGGGATGGGAACTTTTTATAGTCTATAAAGTGTGCAGAAATCAACAAGACATACATTAAGCCGAAACGATTAAAGTATCAGCTATATCAGCAGCCAGTGAAATCCCAGCTTGCAATTCTTCCCCGTCCTTGCCGGTGGTGCCTCTGCCAGCGCTGGCCCGACAAGTCGGGCAGAACGCAGCAGCCAAGAATCGACACAATCAGCGTGAAAGCTGTGCCTGCATTCAGGCAGCAGTCTACACCTCTCCCCAGCCCGAAACGTCTCCAAGCAGACCGCGCATTCTGCAGCATTGCTCTCCTTGTCCTCCTGCATCACATAGTCGTAATGAGGCAGCTCCTTCAGATCTTCGGGGGACAAACCCCGGCCTCCTCTCTCCCTTCCTCTGGTGTTATCGTCGCCAAAACTGAAACTGTGTCTCAGGGCCTTTCCTACGATGCAGATATGAACACAGACCAATACAGCGACGCCAACGAACAAAAGCACGACCGATATCACGATCGCCATCATCAGAACCTGCATCGCAACTCCGATGAGCCTACTCCTCATGGTGATCAGCCTCTCCCCACCAGTCTCTTTGTTAGAAAGGAATTTTGTGGTTATTTTCACAGGAAAGAGATTAATTTGTAAGGCAATGAGGAGTGTTTTGTGTGTGTGTGTGGAGTGGTTGATGGATGAGGAGAGAATTGAGTGAAGGGAGTAGGAATAGGACATGTAAGCATCATCCCATGCATCTTTTCTTTATCTTGGGCAAATTAAAAATATTAAAGGGAAGGGATTTGTTATTCGTACATGTTATATTTGTGCACTTTCAATATTATTTCAATTAAAAGCTTTATTAATGAAATGTGAGAGGTTTTTTTTGACTCACCGTTTAAAAATAATAAAAAAAAAAAATCAGCTTTTTAGAGGGGCAAAAGCAAAATTTTGTCGGCAGGTATCAAGTTATCGAATTTCATAGGGCAAGAGGAATTTGAGACGTTGATGTGAATCAATCACAAGACAATTTAATTTAGTTGTCCCCATTTGTTGGACTCCATCAACAGGTGCCCCCTTCCCCACCCAAAAAAAATAAAAAAATGCAAAATTTTGTCGGCAAGTATCAAGTTATCGAATTCTATAGGATAAGAGGAGATTGAGACATTGATGTGAATCAATCACATGACGGTTTAATTTAGTTGTCCCATTTGTTGGATCTACAGGTGCCCCCCGTCCCTGATTCTTCAATTTTGTATGTCCAATTTAGGCACGGATATTGGCACCCACCTCCACCAAAAATTAAATATTTTTGATATGATAGGTCATTATAATTCTAAATAAAAAAATTAAAATATTCTTAAAATTTCATAAAATTACAATTTTTATCTTCCATCAGGATTAATGCACCCACCAATTGATAAATAACCCCACCAAACTCTTCTTCACCAATTTATTAAGGCACCCACCAAGAACTCTAAAAGATTAAAGCTCTTCTAAACTCTAAATTTTTGTTATGAACAAGCAATTAACCACTTAGGAGCTTTACAACAATGACAGGGTAAAATTTTACCGTTTAGATTCATTTTTTATTTTTATAGTGTAAAATCATGTTTTTTTAGTTTTTTATCGCTGTTTGTCGCGAACAAAGTTATTCTGTTCAGTCTGATTTGATTGAACAGAAAGGTTAAGTTCGGTTCAGAACGGATATAGAAAAACTGATTGATTTTTTCTTCTTTAGTGATGCATGAACTTTCCTTTACCCATTGTGACAAATCCAACCGGCACCTGGAATCGACCGAAAACAAAACAACCATCTCCTCCGCGCTAACTGATTTAAGAATCAAGAGGCATCACAATCACAAAATAGAAATTCGGTGGTCAAACTATTCTCATTCTTCGAGCTTTCTTAATTATGCCCATTAGATAAGAAGTATCATCGTCACACTTTTCACATCCACTGACTGATACTACACTATAATTGCTTACATGCAGTGGCATGAAACTAAGGCAAATCCTGGGTCAATAAATATTGCAAACTAAATCAAAGCTGATTCGAATTCCATAACTGAGCACCAACATCAACCCTCATGGTTAAAGAATCTCATTAATTGGAACCAAACACACAAAAAGATTTTGCCTTTCATTGAAAATTGCATTAAGAATTTAGCAACATTCTAGCACTCATACATATCCCTTTCATTGAGTTACTTGGTCCTCTTAACAACACTGAGAACCCAATCAAGCTAATTTCAGTTCTCCTCTAAAGCTAATATCACAAATTACAAGCGTAAACTAAGATCATAATTTCTAAATCTCATCTAAACAAAACTTCAGAAAGCAAACTTTTATTTCCTTCGTTTATATACATATGTGATTTTAGGTTCCTTCATCGGGTATCCTTCCTCACTGCCTTCAACTGTTTGTTTCATATTATCCACGATATTGTACAAATCAGATTTAGTATGCTCTCTCATGACCTCCTTTGAAGCGTGGGTTCGCAAATCCGTAATGCAAGAGCGACACACTGCATAAGAAAAGAAATACATCACGATTGGAGATGAAAACTTAAACTTTAAAGGAAAAAAGTTGAATATTTTACCTAAGTAAGGATGTTGGGTGAAACATCCGTGGCATGTGTTGTTATTTGTACTGTGCTATTTCCTTAAATCATGCAAATCAAAACAAAGTAAAATTAAATTTCTAGCATACTACTATAGAACTAAAACAGAATTAAAAACAATATATATATATATATATATATATTATATATATATATATATATATATATATATATATATATATATATATATATATAATCTAGCTTGGGGAAGCCTGTCAGGTAGTCGTTACCCTAAAGGATCAAAAGTTTGTCTCCTTAACCAGACATTGGTTTAGCTTTGCCTAGTAGCGGTAAAAGAATCTCCCAGAATCGCTAGCACTCTTGTTCAGACAGAGAATTATTTCTCTGAAACTGAAGTAAAACTGGAAGAAATATGATAGCGGGAGAAAGAAGATGTAGTTATAGATCTCAGCGTTTGTATGTCACTATATCCAAGAATGAACATGGAAAAACTCTATTTATAGGCACAGAGCTCTACCCGTTACAAATGCGCCCTCCTCCTACAAATCAAGCGCACATTTAGGTTGGTTATAATTAATGTGCAACAACTCTGTATGTTCGCAGATCCGCTTTTACCGGGTCAAGAAACGTTACAGGTCAAAAATGAAGCACTTCGGGAGAGTGAGACGGAGCTGAGGAATATTCTGAGTATAAGTGCTCGGGAATCCAACTCCTTGGAGTCCACTCCGAGGTAACGTAGAGTCAAGTACGCAGGAAAGATTCTGAGTGTTCAGTGCCCACTCCGAGTCTAAGTGCTCAGGAGTCATCCCGAGTCTCTAGGTACTCGAGAATAACTCTGAGTCCAAATTTGGGTTACTCTGCCCAGAAGCTTCGAAAGACAAAAATAATTTTCAAAATGTAGCAGGTCCAAGAACCCGTTGAACAGAGCTGCATTCGTGTTCGCAGGTCATGAGCGCGCGCCACCCGGACTCGGGCCCGGCCCGGCCTGATTCGGTTCGGCGCGTGTGAGCGCGTGTGGGGAGTTGGCCCATGGCCTAACATTCATAATAATAAGCTTAGAAAGAGTTAGTATATATACCTCTCAAACTTCTTTTGCCTATCTAATATGGGACTAAAAGTCAAAGGAAAATAAAGATAAACTCAAATTTTCCCTCCAAAAAATCAAATACACATCCAACAATCCCCCCCAAAACTTGAGTTTCAGAATAGATAAAAGAAATCAATATGATATAAACAAATTATAAACAATAAACAAGAGAAAATTTGGGCAACATCATATTGCGAATTCGGGGTCGATAGCTTGCGATTTTGAATCTACTCTTAGTGAATTTCATTGCTACCTGAGATACATAATAGACTACGCCTTAAATTAGGCCTCTTTAATAAAAATTAATGAAAAACGTACAATAAGTTTCTATCTATTGAGCGAGCTTGTTGAGTGTTAAAGGCCATGCTCACAATAACTGACTCATGAGAAGTTTCTAGGGGTCAGCCGTGCCCCCGCCCCAACCGCGGCCATCACGGTTCCTGTAACGTAGGTAAGTCCTCCAAGGGTACTACAGCTGGAGCTTATACCTTCCACACTCATGTGTTAGATTTATTAAGAGTTTAACTCACCCTTACCGAGCTGTATTATAAGAGCATCGTCACCATAAAGAAGAGGCAATAGCTACATTGCTACATATAGGATATAAACATATTTGAGTTGATGCTCTACATGAGTATCACCAGTCCAGCTTGTTGCTACCATGGGGCGTGTTTGGTCGCAAGGAAGTGGGCGGAAGTAAGAAAATGGGGAAGTATAATTGCTCACTTCCTTATCTATCTAAACACCAGAAAATAAAAATAAGAAAACCCCTTTTTCTTTTCTCATTTCTCTTTTACACAACTATTTTCTCACTTTCAGAGTGCTACAGTTAATTTTGTGGTCATATAAATCTCATTTGTAATAAGTTATAGCACAAAACAGTTAATTTTTTGATAATGTAAATCTCACTTGCATTCTAATTATACTTCATTTTTTATTTTTCTTAATTAAATTTTATTCTAATATTATTTTGCGGTCAACTTTGTGGTCAACTTTTTCACTTTCACTTCCACATTACCATCAAAACACTGGAAAGGACATAACATTTTTCAAACCACACTTCCGAACAACATCCAAATACCGGAAAACTTACTAACCAATTCCCAAGTTCCAAAGGGAATTATTACCACTTCTTCACTTCCTCACTTCCACCCTTAACCAAACAGGCCCTATATTGAACCTCTTTCACAAAAGTAGCTCTAGATCAAAAAGGTTGAGTTTTCGCTATCGGTGAACTCTACTATAGACTTAACCCCATCTCTTTCAATAATTTTAGGACCACACTCCTAAAAGACCCTTAGTCAATAGGTTAGCAAGATTCATCTCAGACTTTAAAAAGCTCAGAATCATAACTTTACCTAATTGGCACTGTATAGACTGAACTGAGTATGTATGTTCATCTTCTTATTAGTATTCTCTTGCTTTAAAATCTCAATGGTGGATCTCGAATCAGTATGAACTGAGAGTATAGATCTAGGCACAATATAGAATTCAAACAAAAGATCCTTTAACCATTCAGTTTTCAAGCAAGTAGTGTCTAGAGTAATGAGCTCAGACTTCATGGTGCTCCTAGCAATCACTATTTGTTTACAGGATTTTCAGGACACAACAAAACCATCAAAAATAAATATATATCCGGTAGTAGACTTAACACTGTGAGAGTTAGTAACTCAGTTGGCATCACTGTACCCTTCTATTACATCAGGATATCCACTGTAAGTCAAATGGTAGTCATTTATGCCTTTAAGATATCTGAAAACTCTCTCAAGTGCAGTCCAGTGTTCTCTATTAGGGTTACCAGTGTATCTACTCAATTTACCTACTACATAAGAGATGTCAGGTCTAGTCCTGTTGGAATTATAAAAAAGTGAACCTATTAATTGAGAGTATTTCAGTTGAGACACAAGCTCACCCGTATTCTTTTTTAAAACAATTGAAGAATCATAGGATATAGAAATAGGTTTAGAATTATAAAAATCAAATTTATAAAGCATTATCACAATTTTATAAGATAGACTCAAAGAGGTTCCATTTGGAGTTCTAGATATCTTCATTCCCAAAATCATATCAGCAGGACTTGGAGCATTCATGTCAAAGTTTAGGGAGAAATGATCCTTCACCTTTTGGATTGTATTAAGAGAAGTTTTAAGAATAAGAATATCATCTACATTAGATAAAGAATGATATAATCATTACCAAAGTTCTTGGAATAAATTCATTTATCATGTTCATAGACAGTGAATTCAAATTGTGCAACAACTTTGTTAAACTTTTAATGTCATTATTTAAGTGCTTGTTTAAGTTCATACAATGACATCAAAAGTTTGCACACTTTATTTTCTTGTCCCTTGGTTATGAATCCTACTGGCTAGTCCATATAGGTCTCTTCTTCGAAATCGTCATTTAGGAAAGCAGTCTTGGCATCCATTTGATGTATGAGCATGTTATGAGTTAATGCAAGTGCAAGAAGAATTCTTATGAAAGAGATCCTGATAATAGGAGAATAGGTGACAAAGAAGTCAGTATCCTTTGAATGCCATTGTTTGTACTGTGCTATTTCCTTAAATCATACATATCAAAACAAATTAAAATTAAATTTCTAGCATGCTACTAAAGAATTAAAAAAAAATTAAAATAATATATATATATATATATATATATATATATATATATATATATATATATATATATATATAGACTTGTGTCCTTCCAAAAGGATTCGAGCCCGGATCCTTCCCACTCAAATTTAACTCTCCGACATTCGAATACATGATCTACTCCGTTGAAGTTGATCTATATTATTTCAAGTATTTATAAACCAAAAATCAAGTGTTTATAATATTTTTTGTCCATCCATCAAGCAACGCAAAATGGACGGCGAAAGTAGTGAGTTGGTTAGATCTATGTCTTTAGACATACAAATTCTTAATCCGGCCATTTCATTATGATCTAAATATTTAAAAACCCCTACAAACTAATTTTTGTTAGGTTTCAAATGATCTATACCGTTAAACTAACCAACTCACTATTTAGGCCGTCTATTTTTCCCCTACTTGATGGATGGGCAAAAAGTATTCAAAACACTTTATTTTTTGTTTATAGATACTTGAAATAATATAGATCAACTTCAATGGAGTGGATCTTGTATTCGAATATCGGAGGGTTGAATTTGATTGGGAAGGATCCAGGCTCGAATCCTTTTGGAAGGACACAAGTCTATATATATATATATATATATATATAATATATATTATCTAGTCTGGAGAATGCAGTCGCATAGTCGCTGCCCTAAAGGATCAAAAGCCCATCTCCTTACCTAGACGCTGGTTCGGCTTTATCCAGTAGCCATAAAAGAATTACCCAGAGTCACCAGCACTCGGCTTAGGATAGTAGGCAGAGCCTCTTACTCAGATAGAGAATTATTGCCCAGAAACTAAAGTAAAACTGAAAGAAATATGACAGTGAAAGAAAGAAGGTATAGCTGTAGATCTCAAAGTTTATGTGTCACTATAATCGAGAATGAATAGGGGAAAACATTATTTATAGGCACAGAGCTCTACGCGTTACAAACAGCCCTTACACAAATCAAGTGCAAGTTCAGGTTAGTTGCATTAATGTGCAACAACTTTGTACGTTCACAGATTCGCTTTTACTGGGTTAAGAAATATTACAAGTCAAAACATGAAGCACTTAAGGAGAGTGCGACAGAGCTCGAAAATATTTCGAGTACAAGTGCTCGGGAATCCAACTGCTTGGGGTCCACTCTAAGGTAACCTCAGGTCAAGTACTCGAGAAAGATTCTGAGTGCTTAGTGCCCATTCTGAATCTAAATGCTCGGGATTCATCCCGAGTCTCCAGGTACTCAGTAATAACTCTGAGTCCAAACTCGGGTTACTCTGCCCAGAAACTCTGAAAGACAAAAATAATTTTCAAAATGTAACAGGTCCAAGAACCCTTGAATGGCGCTGCATTTGTCTCCGCATACCGTGGGCGTGCGCCACCCGCACCCGAACCCTGCCCGGCCCAGTTCGATTCAGCGCGTGTGCGCGCGTGTGGAGAGTTGGCCCATGGCCTAGCACTCATAACAATAGGCTTAGAAAGAGTTGGTATATATACCACTCAAACTTCTTTTGCCTATACAATGTGGGACTAAAAACCAAAGGCAAATAGAGCGAAACTCAAGTTTTCCCTCCAAAAAAAAAAATACACATCCAACACGTATATGTATTTCCTGCTATTAACGTTTCCTTACATCTGCTCCATTTTGAGAGTATCAGAAGGAGCTGCAGGTTTAGAGCGTTTATTCAAAGCAGTAGGACGAACTTTAGATGGGTCTGCAGTACTCATGTATGTGGTAGAGAGTGATGGAACATTATAATAAGAAATCAGGAGACTTGTTCTATTACGCAAAATAGGTCAAAGTTTTAAACATGTGTTCGACTGTCTTTGACCGAACTTAACTCTACTGTTCGGCCAAAGCAAGCCGAGCATTATACATTTGTTAGGCCAAAGAAGGCCGAATTAGAAGTTTTTGTTCGTTCATCACTGAGAGCACAAAATAAAAAAGTTTCGCAAGTGATAGGCAAACACTCTATATTTGTTCCGCTAGCTTTGGCCGAACACATACAGATTGTTCGGGCATCACAGGCTGAACAACATGCGAACCCAACTTGATGAAAAATTCAAAACCTGTAATTTTGATCGTTAGACGTTTATTTGTTTGAGTTCTTTTTAGGTTTTAAAAAGCATCTAACCCTACATATAGTCTAATAACAACCAAATTCTATTAAATTTTTAAAAAATCAAAAAAAAAATCTTGAATTAGAGATTAATTGGAGAACTTAGAGTTAAATGAAAATTACTTGAATGCTGCTCTGATAGAGGATGGTCGTCGAGAGGGGCAACAAGAGGGGTGGCGTGAGAGACTGATAGCTGCTCGGGCGGAGGATGGTGGTCAGCAATGGCGTGAGCTCGTCCTTGTGAGAGAGTTCAAATTTTGTGAGAGAGGGAGAAAGAGAGAGTGCGGATGAAGAGATGGGGATAATTTTGAAATTATGAAATTTTTTGATGTTTTTTAATAAAAAGATATTTCAGGAAATTTTGAGGATGTGTTTATCAAATTTGTGGGGGCAAAAATCGCCTTGATCAAATTGGTGGGCGCCAATATCCATGCCTGTCCAGTTTATTTACTATGATGATGTCTACGGCGTAGGAGTTACGGGTTGAGAGAAGGGTCCTTTTCATGAAAATGACAAAAATGTTATCTGATAAAAAAATCAAGGGTTGGTGGAACTCAACAGAAATGAGAGGCTATGCTAAATATTATCTATTAATTTCTCTCACCACCCACCAAAAAAAAGTCAATCGAGTTCCATTTGATCTAAAAAGATAGTAATCGAGTTCTACTGTCTCAATCAGCTACTACAGGTTCTAGCTTGCGGAAGCTTTCTTCTAATATTTGTAACTAGAGTTTAGTATGTTGAGATTCGGCTCGAACAAACAGTCACACATCAGCTAGATATGAAGATGATATTGAATATATAAGAATTTGGGCAACTTCATTTAGAAGGCATGATGGTGCCCTAACTCTTTCAAGTGGTATCAGAGTCTGTCCCGAAGACTAGTCTTTAGGATGGATTCCCAATGGCGCAATGGGTGTGATCACCTCAATGGCGCAAAAAGATACAATAGACCCCTATAAAGCTTGTTGGGCTCTCGAGGACTTGGCAGTGGTGTGCATGACACTGCAAAAGGGGAGATTCTTTGTTCGAGAGGGAATTGGGTCGAACGAATAAGTCCCACATCAGCTAGACATAGGGATGATCTTGGGTATATAAGGATTTGGGCAACTCCACCTAGTATACTAGCCAATAACTTTTTCCCCTCCCCGCCCCTCAGTCAGGTCCTGTTTGACATGAAAAATAGAAATTAAAGTACTGACAATATCAGAAATCTTCAAGGAAAATGAGTTAGCCTTTTCTGTCAATTTTCTAGACCTTTTCCTCTCCATTTGGAGAGAAAAACTGTCACTGTCTAGAAAGAAAAATTAGCTGCACTAATTTTCTATCAAACAAATACATTCAGCTGTAAGAATGAATTCGAATCATTCTGAATTTAGTGGATAGTTGTGATTTTGTTAGTAAACCGTCCACTGGCAAAATACTAATAGAAAAAACTCAAATCTTGAATAAAGCAAAAGTTCGATTAGCAACTAATGCCTGTTTGGTTAAGGGTGAAAGTGAGGAAGTTGTAATAGTTCATTTTGAAACTTAGGAATTGGTTAGTAAGTTTTCCGGTGTTTGGATGTTGTTGGAAAGTGTGGTTTGAAAAATATTATGTCTTTTTTGGTATTTGGATGGTAATGTGAAAGTGAAAGTGGAAAAGTCGACTACAAAGTTGACCGCAAAATAATATTAAAATATAAATTAATTAAGAAAAATAAAAATGGACTGTAATTAGAATGCAAGTGAGATTTACATGATCAAAAAATTAACTATTTTGTGCTATAACTTATTACAAATGAAATTTATATGATCACAAAATTAACTGTAGCACTCTGAAAGTGAGGAAATGGTTGTGTAAAAGAGAAAAGAGAAAAGGAAAAGAGGTTTTTTATTTTCCTTTTTCGGTGCTTGAATAGATGGGGAAGTGAACAATTATACTTTTTCATTTCCTTACTTCCGCTCACTTCCTTGCAACCAAATGCCCAAGAACTAGCCAGTTGAAGTTAATACTGTGCTTGTTGCCCTTGTGTGTCTGATTCAACTTTTTCCCGTTAACTAGAGAAGATAAAAAAAATTGGATCAATTTCTGGTGTTTGGTTGTAATATGAAAGTGTAGTGAAAAATTATGATTTATGCAATTCTCATTTCCGGTATTTGGTTGCAATATGAAAGTGTAAGTGAAAAAGTATATTGTGTTTTTGGTGTTTGGTTAGTAATGTGGAAGTGAAAGTGGGAAAGTTGATTACAAAATTGATCATAAAATAATATTAAATTAAATATCTAAAATAATATTTTAGGACTGTAATTGAACTACAAGTGGGATTTATATGACATTAAAATTTAACGCATTAAAATATCACTTATTACAAGTGAGATTTACATGACCATAAAATTAATTGTAGCACTCTTAAAATGAGAAAATGATAGCGTAAAAGAGATGTGTAAAAAGAAAAAAGAGTTTTTTTCATTTCTCATTTGCGGTTCAAAATAAAGAAAATAAGTGAAAAATGAGTTTTCTCACTTCTCATTTCCCTCCCACTCAAACACGCCCTGCTCAACTTGTCAACACAAATCTAACTTAACTCAAGAGTAAGACTTATGATCTCCGCCTCCCTCGAATTATATATGGGTTCACGTGTCACGGGGGATAGAGAATTGAGTTAAATTTGAGTTAAAGATTTTGAGTCAAATTAAGATTACTCGGATTTTAGGAAAATTGGTGTACATAAACTACTAATCTTTCTTGATTTCGTGTTCCATCATTGTGAGCAGTCATGTTCCTATTTTCTGTATCATTCTAATTTTATTCGAAGCCACCAGAGACTGTTGGCCCGAAGAACCATCACTCTAGTTGTGATGATGATCAACTCATGTAGTTATAGTACTAATGATCTTGTGTTTAATTAGTGACAGATTTATGATCAAGATCTTAGTAGGTGCATAGCTTCAACTAAGGATTTAAAGTCAAGTTTTGGAGGTAGCACGGTTTGATCCAAGAACCATTGGATCGTGTTTGGACCAAGTCAAGAAGATGAGAAGGCTTCAAGTGAAGACTTCAAGAAGATGAAGACTTGTGTCTAGGTTTGTTTTTAGAAGATTTTGTTTTTAAATAAAATGTAAAGGATAGAGTAGTTGGTGGATTGCTCAAGTACATATACACACACACTCTTGATTTAGTTTGTTTTTAGAAAAGAATTTTCTTTTAGAAAAATACATGTTTGGTTTTTGGTATTTCTTATATACATGTTTTAACCAAAACCAAGTTTAAAGCTTAATGTCAAAAACATAGATATTTCACCATGTTTGTGTAGTGGATCATATCCATACACCTATGCTTTAAAAGTTGTTTAAATATCTTATTTTTGTATTTGGTGAAGTTTTGGGAAACAAGTTTTAGAAAAATCAAGTTTTGGAAAATACTGTTTTTCATTTGAGCCAATATTTCCAAGTTACAAAATAGTCCAAATCATTTATAACATGTCTTGATTTTGTGCAAGCATGTTTGTTTATCAAAGTATATTGGTAAAACTATTTTTGTACATTTTTATGTATTTTATGGGATTTTATTTTAATCAAAAAGACCAAGTTTTTAATCCCTAGTTCAGACCTGACCTGGCTTCAGCCGGTCGACCGACCCGGTCGACCGACGTGCACAGACGTGCACGCCAGTTCTGCAGGAGGGCCGGCCGACCGACCCGGTCGACCGTCCAAAGAGCTCTGCTCTCTGGAAAGGCCCCGGCCGACCGAGCGGTCGACCGGACAGAGAGTTGCTCTCTGTATCCTGGCTCGGTCGACCGACCGGTCGACCGATGGCTCAAACGGTCTGAAATATGACCGTTGGCCGGTCGGCCGGACGGTCGACCGACAGGCCTGACAGAACCCCAACGGCTAGTTTTCCAGACTCTATAAAATGGGGCATTTGGGGCTGTTTTGATTAAGATTTTTGGAGACTTTTAGAGCCAGTTTTTCCTACTCTTTTAAGAGGTTTTTCTCCACAAAATTTAGAGCCAATACTTCCAATTAAAAGGAGAGTTTATCAAGAGTGTTTTAAAAGAGATTTCTTTGAGTTTTCCTCCCTCATTCTCATCCTTGTTTTCTCACACAACACTTGAGCTATCCATTGCTATATCTACCCTATAGGGAGTTTGTTGTGAGAGGATTTTAGGTGATCAAGAGTTGTGATCACCAAAGTTCTACTTTGTTCTTTGAGGAGGCGGACGTGTGTGTTCGCATTGTTTCGGGTCCTAGTGGGGACTCGGTGTTTTGGGTTCGGGTGCGAACTCTTGGTTTGAGGTGCGGCCTCGGCGAGCTTGTGGGGCTTGCGTGTGTACGGGTTAGAGAGTCCGAGAGTTGTAGGTGTTGCGGTACCGAGTGATCCGGTGAGATCGATTATAGTGGAAATCCTTCGTGTGTCGAAGGCGGGGATGTAGAGCAAGGGTGCTCGAACCTCGAAACAAATCCCTTGTGTTTGCGATTGCTCACTCTCTCTCTCTCTCTCTCTTTGTCTCTTGTTTATATCTTGCATGCTATTGTTGTGCTTATCCTTACATGCTTGATATTCATTGTGTGCTTAATTGTTATATTGCTTGGGATTGTTTGCTAACACTTGTATTTAACCAAGAGAGCCAACGCGGCACCTCAACCCTTATCAAGGGGAATCTAGAGGAGTTTGTCCAGAGCCCTTCACGGGGAATTCGGCAACACTCTTGTGTTATACGTGGTTTTTAGTTTAAATAGTTTGTTTAGGTCATAATAGTTTTTACTTCCGCATTATTTGGCATTAAGCGACCATTAGATTAGCCATCACCTATTCACCCCCCTCTAGGTGATCCTACAATTGGTATCAGAGCCAAGTGCTCTGAATTTGGGTCTCACAACCTAGAGTTAAAGATCCTTTTTTTTAGACTAATCACTATTTTTGTACACACACCATGGACTTCATGTCACCACCCACCTTTGACATTCTTAACATCCATATATGGAAGGTGAAGATGTCTATGTATCTCAAAGCCCTAGGCATTCATGTTTATCTTGCTACAATTAAAGACTCATATATTAATGATAGTAAGAATCTTGAGGCTAATGCAAAAGCCCTAAATGCTTTAAAGTCTACCCTAATTGATGATTATTTATCTAGGGTTGCTAACATTGATTCGGCTTTTGTAGTTTGGAACACCCTCCTCTCCCTTGGCGAAAATGATCAATACTATGCGGGGAGTGACTCGGATGTTGGAAGCGACATCTCCAACAAGTGCTATATGGTCCAAGGGGATAACCCCCTTGAGGTAAACACCGAATCCGAGTTAGATGATGAAGACATGTCATATGATGAGTTTACTTCATTTTGCCAACAATTACTTGAGAAATATGACATGCTTAGAAAAGAAAATAAAA
Source organism: Agave tequilana (assembly GCA_038442645.1). Lineage (NCBI taxonomy): Eukaryota > Viridiplantae > Streptophyta > Magnoliopsida > Asparagales > Asparagaceae > Agave > Agave tequilana. The sequence goes on along the minus strand of JAVJIF010010559.1, from coordinate 108,976 downwards.
ATTTGAAAAAGAACTTTGATTGCATGCATAAGGAAAATGATTCATTTAGAACTAAGGTTGCATGCTTAGAAAAAGAAAATGAAACTTTGAAAAATGAGAATGTTTTCTTGTTTTCAAAATTGAATGATCTTTGTGAAGGAAACACAAATTTGAAAAATAAAATTATCTTGGTGGAGAAACAAAAAGATATTGTTTTTCAAGAAAATTCTTGTATGAAAAGAAAAATGTTTGAAAAAGAAAAAGTTATTGTTTCTAAAAAGAATAAGAAAAATGACTCTATATCTCACCTTTCTCTACATGCCACCATTGATGATAGTGAGATTAAATTTTTGAAAAATAAAATTGATAGTTTGAGCTCAACCTTGAGCTCTTGTGCATTTAACCACACTAGATTGGAGTCTATATTTTCCAAGAAATAAACTCCACATGTTCATGCACATCATTCTCATCATGCATATTCACTATTTGCACGCCACGATCACACTCACAATCATATGCATCCTAAGGTGTACAAATGTACACATTGTGGCCGCAAAGGCCATTTAGCAAAGTTTTATTTTGATAAGTTACATTATTTAAATTTTGCTAATAAAAATGTTTGGGTGCCTTACAAAGCTAACCCCCAAGGACCCAAAAGAAATTGGGTACCAAAATCCCCAGCTTTGGTTTTGATGTAGGTGAGGGCTCTCACACGACGTGAGAGGGATGGTGCCTTGATGGTGGATGCATATGGATTTGATGGACACATATATAGATGCATCACTATCAAGGAGGTTTGGTGGGACAACCACCATGTTTGGAGTTTTGGAACATAGTTCCTTATTTGGTAACTATCTCTGAACTCCTAATTTATTTATTTACATGCTTGTTCATATATCATCTTTTTAGCATGTTCATGTTTTTATGTGTTTTGTACTTCATGTGGTATATACTAGTTTAAATGTAGTTTTTATCAAAACTTGTATTTATACATGTACAAATAGTGAGCAACAAATTGACTTATATATGTTTGCACTTCATGCTCATTTGTACCCACTATATGCGCATGTATAGCCTAGTTTTGATGATTCTTTCATTTATACTTATTTTGCCAATTTTCATGTTTTACTTCATGTATATGTAATTTTTATTCAAATCTAATAAATATACATGTATATCCTTTTTGAGTCTCTTGCCTTCATGCAAATACTATTAATAGACTCGTTTTATGTTTGGGATATGTATGCATATTGTTAGATTTAGATAAATCATACATATACCTAGAAGTTTGTTTGGTTTTAATGAAAAATGAATTTTTATGATTTGTTTGATAAAATAAAATTAATAATTTGTTTTGATCATTTTGAGCCTAAATGACTATTTTCATGAAAATGCTATATACATGATTCTTGTACACTCTACTTCATTTGTTTTGTCATGACTTTGATTCATGAACATATTTTTGAGCTTTATAGATCGAGTGTCAATTCTTGTGTATTAGGTATGAGTCATGAAATACATATGTTTTGATTTCTTGTTTTGAAGGATCTTTAACTAGTTTTTCAAAAATTAATTTAACTAGTTATTTATTCTTCAATGTTTTATGAGATATACACATGATCCTATTATTGTTTCAATTGGTATCATTGAATCGTTTCAATTGGTATCAATTTGACTTTATTTTTGTATATACTCATATTTTGTTTTCTTATATATGTATATATCAATTTCAATTGGTATAATCATTTTTCATACATATATATGATTGGTTTTGTGCTTAAGTAAAAATCGATTTACTTGTCTAAAAGCACAAACGTTGTTTATGCTAAGCTTACTTCAAATTTTTAAAGCTTATGCATTATGTTTTAAAATTGGTATCAAAATTAAAAATTATGTTTATTTGATATCTCAAATTTTGTTTTAATAAAGAAAAATTAAAAAAATCAAAATTTTTTATTTATATTGCCTATATGCAAGGAGAGCTTAACATCTCTTCTACATATAGATTCATGTTGAGTGTATTATATATTGAGGAGCTTGACAACTCTTCTCTATGTGATACACGTGTGTAGGGGGGCTTGACATCTCCTCTTATGCATTACATATTATACGTTTTGTGAATTAGGGCTTGTCATCCCTCTTTCATGTAATGTATATGTGTAGGGAAGTTACTTTACCGTCTTCCTCTTCATGAATGTATATCGCATATAACCTTTCTTGATTGATTTGGTTACCTCTTCTTTGGTTCTTTATTTCGGACAAAAGGGGGAGAAAAATTTGTTGATTTTGTTTTTACTTTAACCCCTTTGTTGATGATTGACAAAAAGGGGGAGAAGTATTTGAGATATATGCATGTTTCCTTGCTTAAGGGGAGTAGTATTTGTGTTTATGCATATATGTTTTGTTTTGCAAATAGGAGAAAAATATTTGTGATTTTATTTTATGCTTGATTAGCATGTTTACTCCTACATTTGCATACATGTTTTATGTGCCTCATTGCATATTTATTTTGTTTATTTATGATGCATGAGTTAAGGGGGAGCTTCTTTGAAGCTTTACTTTAATCCATGCATATATAACTTCATGAGTTTTGTCATCATCAAAAAGGGGGAGATTGTTGGCCCGAAGGCCCATCACTCTAGTTTTGATGATGATCAACTCATGTAGTTATAGTACTAATGATCTTGTGTTTAATTAGTGACAGATTTATGACCAAGATCTTAGTAGGTGCATAGCTTCAACAAAGGATTTAAAGTCAAGTTTTGGAGCTAGCACGGTTTGATCCAAGAGCCATTGGATCGTGTTTGGACCAAGTCAAGAAGATGAGAAGGCTTCAAGTGAAGACTTCAAGAAGATGAAGACTTGTGTCTAGGTTTGTTTTTAGAAGATTTTGTTTTTAGATAAAATGTAAAGGATAGAGTAGTTGGTGGATTGCTCAAGTACATATACACACACACTCTTGATTTAGTTTGTTTTTAGAAAAGAATTTTCTTTTAGAAAAAAAAACATATTTGGTTTTTGGTATTTCTTATATACATGTTTTAACCAAAACCAAGTTTAAAGTTTAATGTCAAAAACATAGATATTTCAACATGTTTGTGTAGTGGATCATATCCATACACCCTATGCTTTAAAAGTTGTTTAAATATCATGTTTTTGTATTTGGTGAAGTTTTGGGAAACAAGTTTTAGAAAAATCAAGTTTTGAAAATACTGTTTTTCATTTGAGCCAATATTTCCAAGTTACAAAAATAGTCCAAATCATTTATAACATGTCTTGATTTTGTGCAAGCATGTTTGTTTATCAAAGTATATTGGTAAAACTATTTTTGTAGATTTTTATGTATTTTATGGGATTTTATTTTAATCAAAAAGATCAAGTTTTTAATCCCTAGTTCAGACCTGACCTGGCTTCAGCCGGTCGAACGACCCGGTCGACCGACGTGCATAAACGTGCACGCCAGTTCTGCAGGAGGGTCGGCCGACCGACCCGGTCGACCGTCCAGAGAGCTCTCTGGAAAGGCCCCGGCCGACCGAGCGGTCGACCGGACAGAGAGTTGCTCTCTATATCCTGGCTCGGTCGACCGACCGGTCGACCGATGGCTCAAACGGTATGAAATATGACCGTTGGCCAGTCGGCCGGACGGTCGACCGACAGGCCTGACAGAACCCCAACGGCTAGTTTTTCAGACTCTATAAAATGGGGCATTTGGGGGCTGTTTTGATTAAGATTTTTGGAGACTTTTAGAGCCAGTTTTTCCTACTCTTTTAAGAGGCTTTTCTCCACAAAATTTAGAGCCAATACTTTCAATTAAAAGGAGAGTTTATCAAGAGTGTTTTAAAAGAGATTTCTTTGAGTTTTCCTCCACCATTCTCATCCTTATTTTCTCACACAACACTTGAGCTATCCATTGCTATATCTACCCTATAGGGAGTTTGTTGTGAGAGGATTTTAGGTGATCAAGAGTTGTGATGACCAAAGTTCTACTTTGTTCTTTGAGGAGGCGGACGTGTGTGTTCGCATTGTTTCGGGTCCTAGTGGGGACTCGGTGTTTCGGGTTCGGGTGCGAACTCTTGGTTTGAGGTGCGGCCTCGGCGAGCTTGTGGGGCTTGCATGTGTACAGGCTAGAGAGTCCGAGAGTTGTAGGTGTTGCAGCACCGAGTGATCCGGTGGGATCGATTATAGTGGAAATCCTTCGTGTGTCGAAGGCGGGGATGTAGAGCAAGGGTGCTCGAACCTCGAAACAAATCCCTTGTATTTGCGATTGCTCACTCTCTCTCTCTCTGTCTCTTGTTTATATCTTGCATGCTATTGTTGTGCTTATCCTTACATGCTTGATATTCATTGTGTGCTTAATTGTTATATTGCTTGGATTGTTTGCTAACACTTGTATTTAACCAAGAGAGCCAATGCGGCACCTCAACCCTTATCAAGGGGAATCTAGAGGAGCTTGTCCAGAGCCCTTCACGGGGAATTCGGCAACACTCATGTGTTATACGTGGTGTTTAGTTTAAATAGTTTGTTTAGGTCATAATAATTTTTACTTCCGCATTATTTGGCATTAAGTGACCATTAGATTAGCCATCACCCATTCACCCCCCTCTAGGTGATCCTACAGAGACAACACCTGGTGTTTCATCTCCAAACTGGCTGTGCACGTTTGTGAACATATCTACCATCCGGTCGATCGGTAGAAGGCCTGGTCAAACATTTTTAGGGATTAAAACTTGGTCTTTTTATCTTTAATAAAATCCCATAAATTCTCATAAATTTTACAAAAATAAGTTCATTGATATACTTTGATATACAAACATGTTGGATAAAAAATCAAAACATATTACAAATATTTTGAACTATTTTTGTAATATAGAAATTTTGGCTTTAAATAAAAACCGTATTATTCAAAAACAATCTCCAAATTGAAAACCGATTTTTTTAAAACTTCTTCAAATACAAAAACAAGATATTTTAAACACTTTTGAAGCTTAGTGTTTATGGATATAATCCACTACACATATATAATGAAATATTTATGTTTTTGACATTAAGCTCTAAAATAAGTTTTGATAAAACACATGTAAATTTTGAAGCTTAAAAATCAAAACGGTATTTTCTAGAACACATATAAGTTTTGTGTGTGTATATGAACTTGAGCAATCCACCAACTAATCTATCCTTTATATTTTATCTAAAAACAAATCTTGACACTTACAAAAACCCGACACAAGTCTTCTTGAAAATCTTCTCTTGAAAATCTTCTTCTCCTTCTTAACTTGGTCCAAACCTAGGTCCAATGAGTTAGACTCCTCTTGAGTACTTGATGCAATCGTGATGCGCGAGCTCTTGAATCAACACGTGCTAGCTTCAAAACTTGACTTCGAATTTTTTGTTGAAGTTAAACACCTACTAAGATCTTGATCAAATATCTAAGACTAATTAAATACAAGATCATTAGTACTATAACTACATGAGTTAATCATCATTAAAACTAGAGCGATGGGCCTTTGGGCCAACGCCTCCCACTTGTATAGAGGTGTGAGAGAGGTTGAGTTGTGTACTCCGTATTGTAAGTTGTAATTCCTCAATGGAGGTCCCTTTGTGAAAGTCTCTTGTGGATAGTGAAAATTCTTCTGTATGAAGGCGAAGACGTAGAGCAGTGGCTCGAACCTCGAAACATATCCTTATGTTTGCGATTGGCTATCTTTCTTTATCTCGCAGCTCTCTCTTTATATCTTGCATAGTTATTATTGATCATCCCTATATATGCTTGATATTGTTTGTGTGCGCACACTCATATTCAGCCAAGAGAGTTATAGAAGCATCTCAGCTTATAATTTAGAGGAATCGTAAGGAGCCCTTTACGGGGAATTCAGAATCACTATTGATTATACATTGTGTGTTAGTTTAAAAGCTTTTAATTCTGCATTATTTGTCGTATAAATTAGCACTACACTTATTCACCCTCCCCTTCTAGGTGTATTTTCAAGAAGTCCTTGCAAGCTTTAGCTAAAAAGGGTTTGTTGAAAGGTGCTAAGAGCTGCAAAATAGAATGCTTTGAGCAATTGTTTATTGGGTAAGAAGATCAAGGTGAAATTTGGCACCATAATTCACCACACAGAAGGGATTCTTGACTATGTTCACACATTTGTTTGGGGTCCTCTAAGAGATGCTCTAAGAATGCATCTCTTAGAGGAAAACAATATTTTGTCTCCTTGATTGATGATTACTCTAGGCAAAACTGGGCACCATGTCGCATAAGAATGAAGTCTTAGATATTTTTGTGAAGTGAAGAAGCAGAATGGGGTTACATACTGGAAGAAAGATCAAGATACTCAGCTCTGATAATGGGGAGAGTATAAGAGTGATCATTTCTACAACTATATCATAATGAAGGCATTGAAAGATACTTCATAGTTAGAGAAACACCGTAATAGAATGGGGTGGCAGAGAGATTGAACCATACATTGTTGGAGAAGATACAGTGTTTGTTGTCAAATAGTGAGCTGAAAATGGCATTTTGGGCTGAGGCCTTGACTTATACAAGTCATCTCATTAATAGGTTGTCATCGTCTGCAATAGGGGTAAGACTCTAATGAAAATGCGGTCGGGCAAGGCTGCTTCAGATTATGATAGGCTTAAGGTATTCGGGTGACCAGCTTATTACCATGTGAATAATGGAAAACTGGAGCCTCGAGTAAAGAAAGTCATGTTCTCAGGGTTGAAAAGAGGTGTAAAAGAGATACAAGCTTTGGGACTCTAAAGACTAAAGATAATTCTAAGCAGAAATGTTACTTTTGATAAGACTTTTATGATGAAGTATTCAAACTTTTTGCTAAGTGGAGAGTAGCTAGACCAAGGGGTATCACACCAGGTAGAGAGTGATGCATCTTTCACATTCTCTAGATAGTTTTGTAATATTATGGTGCCATCTGCAGTGAATAACATGAGTATATGTATTTGATGAGGAGAATACAGAAGAGATTGTTGAGAATCATGAGCCAGAGGGTCATATTTAGGTTTCGATTGCAACACATAAACCCAAAAAGATTATACAGAAGTCACTATGATTTTCAGATATGATTGTGGCCTATGCACTTTCAGTTGAGGATAATGTTCCTACCATATATAGGAAAGCAAAGTTGAGCTCTGAGCTCGAAATGTGAAAGAATGTCTGTTGGCCCAAGGTTACAATCACTCGGTTTTAGAGTTTTGATGATCAAAAAACATATATAGCTATTTGTACTAATCAAGTTTAAGTGTTTAAGATTATTTCAGGGTTCTTAGGATTCAAGATATTTTCTTCTCTAAAGGAAGGTGGTGTTAACTCAAGATGACTCATAAACGGGATCAAGAATTCAAGTTACTCAATGTTGCAAATGAAAAAGCCCGTATTGAAGATCTTTTAGTCGCCTAGAATCATTATAAGAATTTAGTATGTTAAAGAGTAAGGATATGATAGTAGTGCTCAAGAAGTCACATACACAAAAATACACTTTTCAAAATACAAGTTTTTTTGGTTATGTTTGTTTTTCTGCATGTTTGATCAATATACATGTTTCAGAGTGTTTCAAATTTTTATATCAAGTTTAAAACATATATTTCATCTCCTATAGCATGCTACATAAAACTCAAACCATTTAAAAATATTTCAAAAATATTTCAAAGATCAAAAATCCCTTTTTATCCTATTTCAGGCCATTATGGTCGACCGGACTAGTCGACTGGTTATGTTTCAGGCCAGATCGGTTGACCGTCCGGTCGACCGGGCCTTATTGCCGTGGGCGTGCATGTCTGTGCACGTCTGCCAGTCGACCGGGCGGTCGACTGACAGACCCTGCGATCGACCGACTACATCACCTTAACTCTCGGGTTTTTCTGGTAGACCAGGCCAGTCGACCGATAGTTCAATATTTTATTTTAAATATAGCCGGCGGTCGACCGGAGCCAACGGCTCTTTGCCAAATGGCTTTTCGGTCGATCGGCCGGTCGACTAGTAGCTATTCAGATTGCCCAACGGCTATATTTTGGATCTGTTTTGTTTTCTAGTGATTCCAACAACTATTTCTTATTTCTAGTGGCTAAACTCACCCCTAATGATCTCGTATCACTTATGACTGGTATTTATCTATTCCTTATAAATAGAGGTCATTGGTCTTTGATTTTCTACAAGAAAAATTCTCAAGTTTCAAGTGTTTTCAAGAGAAGAAGTGTTTCATTGCTCTTCATTTTCAAAGCTCTTTCAATTGCAAAACTTTTCAGTTAGTTTTCAAGTCTTCTAAGTCTTTACTACTGAAATTTTTCTCTCACTTTACTTCTTGAGCTAAAAATCATACTCCACTCTATAAGAAGTTGTAAAAGAGAGTTTGTGATCTTTTAATCACCAAATGATTATTGTACTTGTGGTTACACTACCTTTAGATTAGAAGAGTGTGATTGAGGAGTTGGGTACTCCCTTGTGATTGTAATCCTTTGTGAAAATTATAGTGGATTAGAAATCCTTCTGGGTGAAGGCGGCGACGCAGAGCTGGGTGCTCAAACCTCGAAACAATTCGCTGTGTTTGCGATTGGTTTACTTGTATCTTTTATTTTCTATTCATTCATTCTCATATTGTCGATCTATACTCTTACAACTAGATTGCATTGCGCACCTCAAACTCTTATTTAGAGGAATCACGAGGAAGAAGCTCAGAACCCTTCGCGGGGTATACGGTTTCTAATCTTACTTTGAGTGACCGTTGCATCATCTCATTTTTAATTTGGGCATTATTTGTATATTGATTAGCATTACACCTATTCACCCTCCCTCTAAGTGTAATTTCAATTTGTATCAGAGTTAAGACTCTAGTTTTTTGGCTTTACAACCTTAGAGAGACCTTATAAATTGCTAATCACTATTTTCATATCTTCATTCATACACTAGCAAAGATGGCCGACAACATTAAGACCCCTCCCAAATTTGATGGACTCAACTTTCCCATACGAAAAGTTATGATGAACATATTTTTGCAATCTCTAGGTAGCCGAGTTGCTAAGTCTTTGACCAAGCCCTATAATGCACCTGAAGATGAGGAAGACACTTGGTCCGATCTTACCTCTATGGAAGTTGATGCAAATACGAAGGCTCAAAATGCCTTACTTTTAGCATTAAAAGAGGATGACTTAACACGGGTTATCCATTACAAATTCGCCTATGAGATTTGGCAACTCTTATTGGTCACTTATGAGGGAACATCACAAGTCAAGAGAGCTAAAATTGATCTCTTGCCTTCCCAATATGAAAGTTTTAGAATGCAAGAAAATGAATCTATTGATGATATGATTACTAAGTTTACTAAAATCACAAATGCTCTTGCTTTTCTAGGTGATGAAATCAACAACGACCAAAAGGTGCGTAAGGTGATTCGTACACTCCCTCCATCATGAAAAATCAAAGCTACCACCTTGAAGGAATTGAACGACAAAGATGAAATGGAGCTCATCAGTCTTATTGGTAACATTAAGACTCATGGATGGAGAAAAAGGCTAAAGAAGAAACTGTGCCTCAAAAGAAAAACTCTATTGCTTTCAAGTCTATCTCCACCATCTCCGATGATGAAGAAATGAAGAAAAAGATGAAGAGCTATTTCTTCTTGTGAGAAATGTAAAAAGAATGTACCACAAGAAAAAACTCAACCATAGAAGGCGATGGGAAGGGAAGGAGGAGAAGAAAATCACATGTTACAATTGTCGAAAACCTGGACGCATCATGGCCGAATGTCCATATTTCATGAACAAGATATCATCCTCCATGAAGCAAAAAAAGTCGTTTGTAAAGAAGGCGTTCAAAGCCACTTGGGATTCGGAAAGTGAATATGAAGATGAAGTTGACACGGCTAATATGTGCTTCATAGCAAACGCACCTAAGGTAACTCCCGAACCATCTTATGATGATATTGAAATAAGCAAAGAAGAGTTATTACAAGTTTTCATTGAACTTTCAGAAAATTATGATTCTAAGAGGAAAGATTGTTTGAAACTGAAAAAAGGAAATGAATTGCTTAACAATCATATTGCTATTCTTACAAAAGAAAAAGATGGATTATCTTCTACTATTATTTCAACACAAAGAGATTTTGATGCATATAGAGTTGCATGCTAAGCTAAATATCTTAAAATTGATGTAAATGAGATTTCTATGTTAAAAACTAAAATAAGTGATTTGAGAAATGTTTGAATGTGCATTTAATAATACTAAACTAGAAGAAATGTTTTCAAAGGAACACATGCACACTTCACATGTTCAACATGATAAACCATCACATGTTAAAACTCCAATGTTCATCATGCCAACACACCACATGTTAATCATGTTAAAACACCACATGTTCACAAATCACATGTTCATAAACCACATGCTCATTATGCTTTTAAATGTGAGAGAATTTATAAATGTACTTATTGTGCCAAAATGGTCATTTAGCCAAATTTTGTTATGATCATATAAATAGTATGAATAATCATGTTTGGGTTCGAAACACTAACGTTTTAGGACCCAAGAAAATATGGGTACCAAAATCAACCATTCAATTATTTGATATAGGTACACACCAAGACTCCAAGATGTAGAGAGCGGTAGTACCTTGATAGTGGTTGCTCACGACATATGACATAGGACATTAACAATTTTGTAACCCTATCGAGGTATGTTGAAGGTGGCACCGTCACCTTCGAAGATGACTCCAAGGGCACCATCATTGATATAGTTAACATCAAGATTGGTACATCTCTTTTAATTGAAAATGTAGTTCTTGCTGATGGGCTTAAACATAATTTACTTAGTATTAGTCAACTATGTGATCGTGAATCCAAAGTTATTTTCGATGAATCTTCTTGCAATATTTATGATTGTAAAACCAATAAATGTATTCTCACTAGATTTCGTAAAAATAATGTCTACATTATTGATATGCTTAATTTGAATTGCACTATAAAATGTTTAAATGCTTTTGATGAGATTTCATGGTTATGGCATAAAAGATTAGGTTATACTTCTTTTGATCATCTTTCTAGAATCAATTCTAAGGAAGCGGTGAAGGGTATTCCTCATTTGAAGTTTGAGAAGGACCACATTTGTGGTGCGTGTCAACTTGGGAAACAAATCAAGTCCTCTTTCAAACCAATCAAGGATATTATGACATCTAGGCCATTAGAATTGATCCACATGGATCTATTTGGACCAACTAAAACTAAAAGTTTAAATGGTAATAGATATGTTTTGGTTTTAGTCGATGATTTCTCTCGTTTCACATGGATTTTCTTTTTGGAGCATAAAGATCAAACTTTTTCGCATTTTAAGATTTTTCGAAAAAGGGTTGAAAAAGAAAAATGTTTTCAATTTTACGCATAAGAAGTGATAGAGGTGGTGAGTTTGTCAACCAACTCTTTATGACTTATTGCAATGATAATGGAATTAAGCATGAAATGTCATGTCCTAGTACTTCACAACTAAATGGAGTCGTTGAACGGAAGAATAGAACTCTTCAAGAAATGGATAGACCATGATAAGCGAATACGAGCCCCTCAATACTAATGGGCTGAGGCCGTAAACACCGCATGCTATATATCGAACCAAATTTACCTTTGTAAAAATACTTCCAAACCTTTCTTTGAAATGTATCATTTGAGAAAATCAAATGTTTCGTATTTTAAAGTTTTTGGATACAAATGTTTTGTTTTGAACACCAAAGGGAAAATTTGATGCTAAGACTTTTGAAACAATTTTTGTTGGCTATTCTAGTACTAGTAAAGCATATAGAGTGTTCAATAAATCTTCTCTTACTATTGAAGAATCTATACATGTTAAGTTTGAAGAGTCTAATGCATTTGTTAAGAATGTTGTAGAGATTGATTCTTTAGATGAAGACATGAAAAAAATATCCTTGATGGACTCACCCATCCAAGAAGACAAGCAAGAATCAAATGGTGAAGTTCAAAAGGATGAAGTGGAACCATCACAACCACTTCCTAAAGATTGGAGATATGCTACAATCATCCCAAAGATCTCATCATAGGTGATATATCAAAGGGGGTAACCATACGCTCTAAACTCCATGATTTGTGTGGGCATTATGCATTCATATCTCATTTTGAACCCAAAAATATCCTCGAAGCCGAGAGTGACTTATATTGGTTGCTTCCTATGTAAGAAGAGCTCAATCAATTTGAGCGCTACCAAGTTTGACATCTTATTCCTAAACCCCATGATAGACCAATTATTGGTGCAAAGTGAATTTTTAGGAACAAGTTGGATGAGTCAGGAAATGTTGTTAGGAATAAAACTAGGTTAGTGGCCTAAGGTTACACCCAAGTTAAAGAAATCGACTTTGAGGAGACCTTTGCACCCATAGCACGGCTAGAAGCCACACGGATCACACTAGCTTATGCATCCTATAAAAATTTCAAACTTTTTCAAATGGATGTAAAAAGTACTTTTTTAAATGGTCTTATTGAAGAGGAAGTATATGTTGAACAACCCCCCAGTTTTGTTGATCATATACATCCAAATTTGTTTTCAAATTAGATAAGGCATTGTATGGTTTAAAACAAGCTCCAAGAGCTTGGTATGAAAGAATTTCTTCCTTTCTTTTATAAAATGATTTTGTTAGGGCAAAGTAGACACCACTTTATTTACTAAGCATGTTTGTAGTGACATTCTTATTGTACAAATCTATGTTGATGATATAATCTTTGGTTCTACTAATGAATCTCTTTGCAAGGAGTTTGAATCATGTATGTAGCATGAATTTGAAATGTCTATGATGGGTGAATTGAACTATTTTCTTAGTCTCCAAATCAAGTAAAGGAGTGATAGGATCTTCATAAGTCAAGTCAAGTACACTTAGTAACTCATCAAGAAATTTGGACTTGAAGGCTCAAAAACTTACAACACTCCCAAGGCTACCACTACCAAGCTTGACAAGGATGACCAAGGTAAGAGTGTAGACATAAAATTATATAGAAGCATGATTGGTAGTTTGTTATATTTAACGGCTAGTAGACTGGATATTATGTTTAGTGTGTGTCTTTGTGCTAGATTCCAATCTTGCCTTAAAGAATCCCACTTGATTATGGTAAAACGTATTATTCGATACCTTAAGGGCACTATTAGAATGGGTCTATGGTATCCGAAGATCGGACAATTCTCAATGACGAGTTTTTCGGATGCCGACTATGCGGGTTGTAGAGTGGATAGGAAGAGTACTAGTGGAACAAGTCAATTTCTCAGTAATTGTCTTATTTCATAGTCTTCCAAGAAACAAAATTCGGTAGCCCTCTCAACCGCCGAGGCGGAGTATGTTGCGGCGGGAGCATGTTGTGCTCAAGTCCTTTGAATGAAACATACTCTCTTTGATTATGATTTGCATTATGACCATATTAAAATATTCTGTGATAATACTAGTACAATTCATATGACTAAGAATGCAAATCAACATAGTAAGACTAAACACATAGAGATTAGATATCACTTTCTTAGAGATCATTTTGAGAAAGGTGATATTGATATTGATTATGTTTTTACTGATTTTCAACTTACCGATATTTTTACTAAGCCACTAGATTATAATAGATTTTCATTTATTTGTGGTGAATTAAATGTTTGTGTTATAGATTCATGAGATTTTTACAAATACTCTTCAAACATGTTTATTGACTTAACCTTTTTTTGATGCATGACAAAAAGGGGAGAACACCTTTTGAATATTTGAGTTATTATTTCTTTCTCATGCATTTCTTAAAATTCTTGTTTGTTACATTCTTTAAATATACTTGATAGATAGCATGATTTGAGGGGGAGATTTTTCAAGCTCCTTTCACTTTTGTTTTGAAATAACTCATATGTTTTTTCATCATCAAAAGGGGAGATTGTTGGCCCAAGGTTACAATCACCCGGTTTTAGAGTTTTGATGATCACAAAACAATATAGTTATTTGTACTAATCAAGTTTAAGTGTTTAAGATTATTTCAGGGTTCTTAAGATTCAAGGTGTTTTCTTCTCTAAAGGAAGGTGGTGTTGACTCAAGATGACTCATAAACGGGATCAAGAATTCAAGTTACTCAACGTTGCAAATGGAAAAGCCCGTATTGAAGATCTTATAGTCGCCTAGAATCATTGTAAGAATTTAGTATATTAAAGAGTAAGGATATGATAGTAGTGCTCAAGAAGTCACATACACAAAAATACACTTTTCAAAATACAAGTTTTTTTTGGTTACGTTGGTTTTTGTGCATGTTTGATCAATATACATGTTTCAGAATGTTTTAAATTTTTATATCAAGTTTAAAACATATATTTCATCTCCTATAGCATGCTACATAAACCTCGAACCATTTAAAAATATTTCAAAAATATTTCAAATATCAAAAATCCTTTTTTATCCTATTTCAGGCCATTACGGTCGACCGGTTCTGTTTCAGGCCAGATCGGTGGGCCGTCCGGTCAACCGGGCCTTATGGCCGTGGGCGTGCATGTCTGTGCACGTCGACAAACCTGCGGTCGACCGACTGCATCACCCTAACTCTCGGGTTTTTTTCGGTCGATCGGGCCGATCGACCGGGCCGATCGACCGATAATTCAATATTTTGGTTTCAATATAGCTGGCGGTCGACCGGGCGGTCAACCGATGCCAACGGCTCTTTGCCAAATGGCTTTCCGGTCGACCGGCCGGTCGACCGGCAGCTGTCCAGATTGCCCCGACGGCTATATTTTAAATCTGTTTTGTTTTCTAGTGATTCCAACGACTATTTCTTATTTCCTAGTGGCTAAACTCACCCCTAATGACCTAGTATCACTTATGAATGATATTTATCCATTCTCTATAAATTTAGGTCATTGGTCTTTAGTTTTCTACAAGAAAAATTCCCAAGTTTTAAGTGTTTTCAAGAGAAGAAGTGTTTTATAGCTTTTCATTTTTAAAGCTCTTTCAATTGCAAAGTTTTTCAGTTGGTTTTCAAGTCTTCTAAGTCTTTACTACTGAAACTTTGCTCTCACTTTACTTCTTGAGCCAGAAATCATACTCCACTCTATAAGAAGTTGTAAAAGAGAGTTTGTGGTCTTTTGATCACCAAGTGATTATTGTTCTTGTGGCTAAACTACCTCTGGACTAGAGGAGTTGGGTACTCCCTAATGATTGTAATCCTTTGTGGAAATTATAGTGGATCAAAAATCCTTCTTGGTGAAGGCGGGGACGTAGAGCTGGGTGCTCGAACTTCGAAACAAATCTCGAAACAAATCTCTGTGTTTGCGATTGGTTTACTTGTATCTTTTTCTTTCTATTCATTCATTCTAATATTGTCGATCTATACTCTTACAACTAGATTGCATTGCGCACCTCAAACTTTTATTTAGAGAAATCACGAGGAAGAAGTTCAGAGCCTTTCACAGGGTATATGGCTTCTAATCTTGCTTTGAGTGATTGTTGCATCATCTCATTTTTAATTTGTGCATTATTTGTATATTGATTAGCATTACACTTATTCACCCCCCTCTAGGTGTAATTCCAATGTCATGTTAAAAGAGATGCAGTCTTTTCATAAGAATGACACCTAGGAACTAACTGAGTTACCCAAAGAGAGGAAATCCATTTGTTGCTAATAGGTATTTGCAAATGAGGGATCTCCAGATGCATCTGTTCGCTACAAGGTCAGGTTGGTAGCCAAAGGCTATGCTCAGACGGAAGACATTGACTATAATGAGGTATTCTCTAGGGGTGAGCATCGGTCGGTTCGGTTCGGTTTTTGCTAATTTTTTCAAAACCGAACCGAACCGATTAGACTTAGTAACCGAACCGAACCGAACCGACTTAGTTCGGTTCGGTTTTCGGTTTTTTCGGTTAGGCTCATATATTTTTATCATTTCTTACATTTTTTAATCATCATTATATTATCATCCTTTAATATCCTAATCTCAAATATCCAATACCCAAATTAGAAACAAGAAAAATACCCTAACCTTAATGTGAATTGAAAATTTCATGTTCTAAAACTTTTACACTGTACTTGAGCTTTTATATCAAAGCTTGCATAATTATTATTAACTTTTACTAAAAAAATTACAAAAGAAAGAACTACATTAATATAAATATTATTCTCAATTATGATAGTGTACTTAATTCACGTATTCAATATAAAAAGATGATATTGATAGAACTAATGAGATAAGGTTCCACCTATTTTTTTATGAACTATATGACTCACTAAATTGAATTTGGGTGGGGTAATACATAGGGTGAGAAGTTCGGTTCGGTTCGGTCGAGTTCGGTTTTTGTGACCCAAAACCGAAAACCAACCGAACTAGAGCGGTTCGGTTCGCTTCGGGTTCGGGTTTCGGTTTTTGGTCGGTTATTTCGGTTATAACCGAACTCTGCTCACCCCTAATTCTCATATGTTGTGAAGCACTCCTCATTCGTATTTTGTTGACACTAGAAGCACAATATGATTTTGAGCTGGATCAGTTAGATGTAAAGATCGTCTTTTTGCACGGTGATCTTGATGTGGAGATCAACATGACTCAGCTATTAGGGTTTAGAGCTGAAGGGAAAGAAAGACTGGTTTGTAAATTCAGAAGTCGCTTTATGGACTAAAACAATCACCTAACATTGGTATGATAAGTTTATGGTTGGCAAAACGTACACCTTACATGACCCATGCATTTATTTTCCAAAGCAACTAAGTGGGGAGTATATCTATTTGCTTTTGTATGTTGATGATATGCTCATAACTTCTAAGCGTAGATCAACAATTGATAAGTTGAAAGATCAATTATTATCTGAGTTTGAAATGAAGGATCTGGGAGAAGCAAAGAGGATATTTTGTATGGAGATTGAGAGAGACACAGTGAAGGAGAAAATGAGTTTGACTCAAAAGGCTTACTTGCAAAAAGTGCTATAAAAATTTAACATTAGCAGTGACACAAAGTCTGTACGTGTTCTATTAGCCCCTCATTTCAAGCTTTTAGCTAAGATGTCTCCAAAGACAGTGGATGAATGTGAGCACATGTCACACGTGCCATGTGTCAGTGCTGTGGATAGTTTGATGTACTATTATGTGTACAAGGTTAGATTTGTCACAAACTGTAAGCATGATATCTAAATACATACATGATTCTGGCAAGGGTTATTGGGAGGCTGTGAGATGGATTCTGTAGTATATCAAAGGTACTATAGATATTGATTTGATATTTGAGAAGGAAGATCATGGTAAGCATGAGTGCATCAGGTTTTGTGGACTTAGATTATGTTGGGGGCCTAGCAAGTGCTGGTCTACTACAAGGATGTGTTCACCCTGTCACGGGAACTGTTGAATTGGTGTTGTACTTTACAGTGTACTGTGGCATTATCAATGACAAAAGCAGAATATATGACAATGACAGGGGCTATGAAGGAGACGATTTGAATTCAAGGGTTGATGGAAGATTTGAGAATCGAACAAGACTTCTTGAAAGTCAATTGAGATAGTATAAGTGCTATTTATTTGGTAAAGAACAAAATCTACTATGCGAAGACGAAGCATATTGATATCAGATACCATTTTATACGAGATAATTTTGAGGAGGTTGATATTGAGTTGAAGAAGGTTCACACCAAGAACAATCTAGCGGACATGCTTACTAAAGTGATTTTCAGAGTCAAATTTAATCATTGCAAGAATTTGCTCCGAATCCTTCCAGTTTGTTGAGCTTTGTGCACTCATTTTGATGAATTATGTGTGGCTTGATCCCTTGAGTAGGGGTACGTAGGCAGCCTTAGTGGTGCAGCCTTTTTGCTGAGCTGAAATTGTGATTCGTTGTGTTTGGTTTAGATTTAAGAAATCTTCATAGAGGTGAAGAATTGTAGAGAGGAGATCAAAATTTGAGATTTAATTGTCGCCTTGACAGAGTTTCAACCTACGCATAGTCATTGCGTGAATTGACATGTGTGATCAAATCTACACGGGTTGGAAAGGGGTGGGAAGCCCCCTCTTGGAGGTCTCCGAAGGCAAGGCCCACGGAACAAAAATTGAATGGAGCAGAGTATGAAACTCAAAGATTGAGAGTGAATTCGGAGCGATAGCGGTACAATCCCAGAGAAGTCAGGAGACCTAGTCCGAGTATTGCCTCAGAATTCTAGTCCGGAGTGTATAGCAATGCGGGTCTTCAGAGTCATGGATGTCTTCGGAGTCCTGAACGTCTTCGGAGTTCTGGGCGCATTGGAGTTCGGATCGGATTATGTTGTGAACCCGAATTCAGTTTATTTACTTTGTTTGACTCTCTCTCCCACTGGCTATTAATAGAGGGTTTTGTAGCCCAAGTTTATGTGGGCAAGTAGAAAAGTTGTATCCCCTTTTGTAACTTTAGTTAATTAAATAAGATCTTCTCTCTTCTTCCTTGAGGACGTAGAAAAATTATCGAACCTCGTTAGACCTTGTCTTCTCTGCTATTTGTTCGTTGTTTGTGCATTTATACTAGGATTTTTTTTGACCAAAAGTGTCGCCTTTATTGGTGATTTGATCTCCTGCTAAACTCAACAAGATCTAGTTTTGGTCTAAGCATAATCAAACAAGCCACAATCAAAAAATTAATGATACAAATTATGCACTACATTGGTCGCATTATTCAGTTTCCATCATATATACATCATGAAATATATCACTATTAACGTAAGGTAAAAAAAAGTATCTAAAGCAAGAAATCCCCAATGAAATCATTTGTATGAATTGCATCCGAGTATGTTTTGAAATTTCAGACCAGATTGGGTATACGTTGATTTAAAGGCAGAAGAGCTCCATGGAAATATCCTATAGGTCTCTTTGGTCCAGATCAGTTTAGTTTCTAATTGATTCATGCAAGAGCCAAAATCAAACCTGCGTTTGAAAATTACATGTATTTTGCGTTTTCATTGAATCCTGTAATGGTTGGATCTTCTACCATCTTTGTATTGCACATTTGCACTAGATTTTTGTCTTTGCTTGTATTTAGAAAAAATAAAAATAATGTGCGTTCCAGTTTTCGGCTCACACTCGTTCTAGGAACACTTCAAAAAAGAGCTAGGAATATGACTATAATAAAAGTTTCATACGGAACTAATTAGCAGAAAACAACAGGGAAACTTGCGCACGCGAGAATAGTAAAACTGAAAAAATTGTTTATTTTTGTGACATAGGTAGGGGTTATCGTTCGGATTCATTAATGAAGTAGTAAGGCAGAGCCAGAAATTCAGGCTCAACAACGATAGCGGATCGACTTAGGTCTTGGTCGACCATCTGATCGACCGAGAAAGCCAGCTAAAGACATTGGTCGACCACCTAATAACATAGGACAAGGAAAGAAAGACACAGGTTGTCGGTCGATCGCCTGGTCGACCAAACAGAAACGGAAGACGAAAACCCAACCGCCCGATCAACCGCCCGATCAACCATCCAGAAGACAGGAAAAGACCAGAGAGTTAAGTATCTCATCCGGTCGACCGCCCGGTCAACCGACAATGCTGAGAAGACCTAGCGGTCGACTCCACGGTCCACAGCTAGACGAGTATCAACCCAATTTTGAGTTAGGATTTTATTTTTGGGTCCAAATTGACTCTTATTAATTTTATCCTTTATTTTGAATTTAGATTTCATAGTTAAATTAGATTTGTAAGCCTATAAAAAGGACATTATATTCTTTATTTTGTATTCAACAAATATTCAACTTTGATCAACAAACTTTGAATTTATCTCCTCTGTTGCTCGTGGATTCGAATTGCGCATTTTTCTCGTAGATTCGAGTAAATCGCTCATGGATTTGAGTATTGTACTCGTGGACTCGAGTGTTGTCCTACCGGGTGGTTTCCTTGAGGATTAGTTGACGCTAAAACATCAATTAATACTTATGTTATAAATAATATTTTAATTCATATGTTTTTCCCCAAGAATAATATTTGAAAAAGATATGAGGAAAAAAAGATTAAAGAACTTTCAATTTTCTTTTCTTTTTATAATTTAGGTTGGATCAAGGAGATTCTAGCCTTAAACATCATCTTATAAAGAATAAGAAATTAATTATTACAAAAAGTTAATACAAAAATGTCATAAACTGAAACCCAATAAAAATCATATAAGAAATTGGGTGCGACTAAATTTCATGATCAGTTTTAACATTAATTCACTAAAATTTTCAAATTGTTTTATTTAGCTGCTATAATATACGGTAACATAACATATAACAAGCATGAACTAAAGTCCATCTAATCGACTGCATATAATAACCACAATCTCTTTCTTCACCAACATCAGTTGCCTTCTCTTTCTCCTGTATTTTCATGAATTCATGATCACTGCCCAGGAGTGGCTCAATTTTTAGGGAGGCCTTAGGCGAAATTTCAAATGGGCCCTTTTAAAATATACTTTAAAAAAGTAATTAATATTAACTAATATGTTATTTAATCAATATTTTATTGAAAAACTATTCTTCTAGTTTTTTGAGATGCAAAATTTTAGTCATGTTTTTGTATTCAAGTTCTGCTAACATATTTTTTTCTATAGAGCAGTTGCAGGCCCTGCCGTCACTCTGAGGCCTGGGCGACGGAGGCGGTGAAAGTTAAGGCTGCACAGAGAGAAAAAGAGTTTTAATTTTGAAAAATTCTCTAATTATAATTAAATAGTTAGGGAGAGTGGAAAAGACAGCTGGGAAGTGGAAAAGACTCCTCTCTTTAATTATAATTAAATAGTTATAGGGAGTGAAGGATATTAGCTTGGGAAAGCGGAAGAAACTCATGCTGACAGGATTTGAACTCACGCAGGCAAAGCCCACATAATTTCTAGTCATGTTCGATAACCACTCCGGTACGCCCAGTTGAACGAAAAAAAAATATTTTCTATATTTTATATTTCTTATTTTAGTAAATACTAATTTACACTATAATTTTGGAGGCCCCATTATATCTGAGGCCCTAGGCGACTGCCTCATTCGCCTAGAGGTTGAGCCGCCCTGTCACTGCCTCCTTTCCTCGTCCATGTGAGTATTGTTAACTTCATTATCACAATTACCATTTTTCAAAAACACATCCTTTTACATCCTTCCTCCTCGCAAATTTTTCATAGTTAAATAGAAAGTGTTTTTTTATTTTTATTTAATAGGGAAGCTAACTTCAATACTAAATGACATGAAAGTTTTAACCTATCGGTAACAATTATTTGAGAATGGATTTAATTTTAAAAAAAATAGTAAAAACAAAAGTATATATTTTTAAGATGTTCATATTTATTCAAAATAATTATCAATGATAAAATATAGGTTCAAAAGATATTATCCATTTTCTTCTCAAAAAAATTTTATTCATATTTTTAAAAAAAATTCAAAATAATTGTACAACGAGATAATTGTACAGTGAGATATAATGATAGGGACTGGACTGTTGTGCGGGCGCTATCCAATCACAACAACCAAACAATAGAGAATCCCAATATCTCCAGCACAAAGAACAACCCAACAATCACACGAAGAACGCACAAATCACAAAGACGAGATTTAACGAGGTTCGGCCTCAATGCCTACGTCCTCGGGGCAATCAATGGAGAGATTTATATTAGGAAGATGATTACAATAGCTCTTGGTCTCTTTGAATGCAAGAGAACCCCTTTGCTATCTCTTTCCGCAGGTTATAAAAACCCTAGAGTCAACATAGGCTTAAATACCTCATACAGCGGATCAGCAGATTTAACCCAGAACCCGACTGTCGGTCGACCGGGCCGGTCGACCGACTTCCTTATACCGGTCGACCGTGACGGTCGACCCAAGAAACCCGAGAGTTGGGTTTGTCAGTCAGGGTTTTCCGGTCGACCGGGCCGGTCGACCCAGAAAACCCGAGACTTGGGATCTGTCAGTCAGGCACTGCGGTCGACCGGGCCGGTCGACCGCTCCAACCTCTGTGCATGTTGTGCACGTCGGTCGACCGGATCGGTCGACCGACCCTGCCTGATTCTGCTGCTGCTGCTGTTTTCTGCTGCTGTTCACTTTGCCTTCCGTCGTCGACTTCCTTGGCGATCTCCTCGACGCGACCCATGGCAATCCAGCAATCTAGTCAGCTTCCTAGGTAATAATCTCTCTCTTTCCAACAATTCTCCACCTCGGCGAAGATTTCCAAATCTGAGCCGAACTCCAACGAACCCCAGTCCATCACCTGGCGAAATCGACACACGATCTCGGCGAAATCGACACACGATCTCGACTTGCGCGCACCGGTCGAAATCGACACACGATCTCGACTTGGAATCTTTGGCTCATCTATTCCTGGAAAACATCGCACATGCCTTCCCTGCACTTCACCTTAGGAGAATTTTCATACCTGCCGATCACCAATATGGCTTCTACTTCGCAACTTCACGACCTCACGAAGACTTCCTTATGAGCCAACACTGACTCTCCAATGACCAGCTCTATCCAGTCTACCTATCTTCCTGACGGTCCAACCAAGTCTGCGTAGAACACACCAAACATCATCGGCTTCAACTGGATGCCCACCACTCCTCATGCAAGCTCAACATCTTCTAACCGGAAGATAAACATGTTCATCGAGATCACACCATCTCACTTTTACGTGAGATCCAACTGGCCACACCACTTCACCTCTACATGAAGTCTCTTCACCACTACGTGAAGTCTCTCCATTTCTACTTGAAGCTTCAATAGGCCACAACTCTTCACCTCTACGTGAAGATCCAAAATAACATCTCGAGAACCCAAATAGCTTCATTAGAGTTGCATCACCAAATGGTTGCGCCTTTACGGCTGCCTACGTACCTTTGCCCAAAAGGATCAAGCCAACCGTAGTTCATTAAAATGAGCTTCAACAAGCTCAAATAATGGTACCTCTATTTGCAGCAGCGAACCTGTCTGACTGAGTCATATGAACCTCTTCCCGACCATCATGGAGAGCAACGGCCTTCAACTTCAGCTTGTCACAATCACAAGCTTGAGATTCATGCTTCTTTCTCCACAAGCGTGGCTTCACCTTAGTTCCAATGGCTGCAAATAACTCGACATCCTTAACAATGTCGTCAACCTGTTCAGCATCACCTTTGGTATCACGAACTCCACCCGGTGTCACCTCCGCTGAAGTATCCTTTGATGCCGAACCAACTGGAGATGATGGAGTAGCATCAACCTCCACCCGCTGCAATCCTTCCTTGGTCTCCGTCCTCTCCACCTGCTGAGAGACAGTGGACTTCAACACTGAAGTCTCTCCAAATGTGACATGCCTGCTCATCACGATCTTCTTGTCTTCAGGGTCCCACAACCTGTACCTGTTTCTTTTGACACCCAAGTAGACAAACCTCTTTGCCCGCGGATTCACCTTGCCATTCTTGGCACTGAAGTAGGCCGGACTTCCAAACTCCAGCAGCACACCATGATCTTGAGCAGCTTCTCCAGACCAAATATTCAGTGGAGCTCTACCTCCAATTGCAGTCGATCTGTTCATGAGATGGCTAGCATACTCAGTCGCCTCAGCCCAAAACGACATGTCTAATCCTGCATTAGACAACAACCGCCGAACCTCCTCCAGCAAGGAACGGACTACATCTTTAGCCAACTCATCTGTACCTGTTGTGAAGTGAGTTGCAATCCTTGTGTTCTGGCCAAATTGTAGGAACTGGTACATGTCCTTTCCAACATTACCAATATGAAGCTCCTTTATCTTCCTACCTATCTGCCTCTCCATTCTTCCTCTCCACTTCATCAACACATCTAGGGCTTCTCCCCTTTGTCTCATCGGATATATCCAAAACTGCCTAGATGAACCATCAATAAACGAGACAAAGTACCTGTGACCTCCAAGCGATGCCGTCTTAGCAGGTCCCCATACGCTCATGTGAACACAATCAAGAAGACCTTCATTTTGATGAGTACTGGTGCTGAATCTCACCTTCTTCTTGTTCAGAACGCTGTGTCCACCTTCCAACTTGCAGGTAGCAGCACCTTCCATTTCCTTCTTTGCAGGAGCTCGCAAAGACTTTTCTTCTTCCTGTCCGACCTTTCCCTGCCAAACTTCCGGGCCACCAACATCTGAAGAACTCGAAGTCTCCACCTGATCTGTCATCATACTACCCTTCAAGTAGTAAAGATTTCCTCGGCGGACGCCCTCCATCACCACCATCGAGCCCTTGATCATCCTGAGATCGCCATCTCGAACAGATATCACCATGCCCGATGCTTCCAAAGTGCCAACTGAGATAAGATTCCTTTTTAGATGAGGTACATACCTCACCTCCTTCAACTCTCGAACTATCCCATCATCCATCTTGATGCGAACTGTACCCATCCCTTCTATATTACACGGATGGTCATCTCCCATGACCGTGTAACATCCATCCAGCTTCTCAAAGCTAGAAAACTAGGCCCTGTTCGGGCACACATGATAGGTGGCTCCGCTATCCAAGATCCACTCAGCACTATCTGAGTTACTAATAGTAGGTGTAGTAACCGAGAGAGAGAACACTGAAGAGTCATCATCCGATCCATCCGCCTGTGCGAGATTCGCCTCGGTCTTTGACTCCACCTTCTTATCTTTGGCCTTAGGGCATTCTGCTTTCCAGTGTCCTAGTTCCTTGCACAAGGCACACTGATTCCTCTTCAGATTTCTGAAACCCGGCCTGAATTTCGATCTTCCTCTAATCTCTTTTCCCTTCCTTGATGAACCTCTGCCTCTTACTTCCAATGCCTCCGCCGATGACCCTGACTGAGAAGGATGCCTCTCCTTCTTCCTTGTCTCATAACTCATGAGTGTAGACGACACCTCATCATAATCCAAGCTCTGCCTTCCATTAATGAAGGTCAGTGTGAATGTCTCGTACTCCTCTGCAGGAAGTGAATTCAGAAAGATGACCGCCTTATCTTCCTCATCTACCGTGACATCCACATTTAGCAGATCTGTAAGAAGCTTCGTATATCGGTTGATGTGCTCATTTACTGTGCTCCCCTTCTTCATCCTGAACTGATACAGCTTACTCTTAAGCTGCAACCTGGACTCTACACTCTTCGTCAGGTACTTCTTTTCAAGGGTTTCCCACAGTTTCTTCGCTGATGTCTCATGTTGCACAAGGTATTTTATGTCTTGTGACAAGCATGAACGTATCAAGCCACATGCCGATCTGTTCATCTTCGCCCAGTCTTCATCAGTGATAGTGTTCTTCTTCTTCGCCAATAGGAGAGTGTCTTCGAGGTTTGATGCATTCAGCGCATCCATAACCTCGCATCTCCACATACCAAAATTGTTAGTCCCATTAAACTTAACAACTTCAATCCTTGGGTGATTGTTCATTGCCTTAACAGATGCAGTTTCTTCTGCCATTGAGATTTTCCTGATTCTCTATCTATGCGGAAGATCAACTACCTTGAAATAGATCTATACACAGATAAAAAATATGATTTTTACCTGTCCCTCGAAACCCTAGATCGAGTTTCTCACCAGATCTACTCCACCACGGATTCAACGAGCCCTCCTTGAGTCCTTCTGAGATCGACACACGATCTCCTCGAACACCCAATACCTCAGATCTGAGATCGACACACGATCTCCACCGGATCCTATCTCGAGCCCTCCGAATCCTCAGAAATCCCAAAGAGCAACCTGGATGCTCTGATACCACTTGTTGTGCGGGCGCTATCCAATCACAACAACCAAACAATAGAGAATCCCAAGATCTCCAGCACAAAGAACAACCCAACAATCACACGAAGAACGCACAAATCACAAAGACGAGATTTAACGAGGTTCAGCCTCAATGCCTACGTCCTCGGGGCAATCAATGGAGAGATTTATATTAGGAAGATGATTACAATAGCTCTTGGTCTCTTTGAATGCAAGAGAACCCCTTTGCTATCTCTTTTCGCAGGTTATAAAAACCCTAGAGTCAACATAGGCTTAAATACCTCATACAGCGGATCAGCAGATTTAACCCAGAACCCGACTGTCGGTCGACCGGGCCGGTCGACCGACTTCCTTATACCGGTCGACCGTGACAGTCGACCCAAGAAACCCGAGAGTTGGGTTTGTCAGTCAGGGTTTTCCGGTCGACCGGGCGGTCGACCCAGAAAACCCGAGACTTGGGATCTGTCAGTCAGGCACTGCGGTCGACCGAGCCGGTCGACCGCTCCAACCTCTGTGCATGTTGTGCACGTCGGTCGATCGGACCGGTCGACCGACCCTGCCTGATTCTGCTGCTGCTGCTGTTTTCCTGCTGCTGTTCACTTTGCCTTCCGTCGTCGACTTCCTTGGCGATCTCCTCGACGCGACCCATGGCAATCCAGCAATCCAGTCAGCTTCCTAGGTAATAATCTCTCTCTTTCCAACATGGACATATGTGATTAATTAGTTGATTGATTCGCCAGTTCTCTTGAACCATTCAGTGTTTACATGCGAGCTCGCAAGAATTGGAGGGTAAATGAAATTAAAAGAAAATCATATCCATAATTTGAGGTTTTGAATGTAGTACTTTTTTCCTATCAGCTGAAATCTTTCACGTATCATTGCTACCTTGCAATCTTCGTATCTATATCCCTCTACAATGTTATATGTTTTTTTTAAAAAAAAAGTATCAATCTTACCCTTATAATTGAGAATAGACATTGCTTTCTTCCATAATATTTTATAGAGATATTACAAACGCCTTCAATTTATAAGAAAGACTAATAAAACCTTACCATTGGTGATGACCATTTAATCATAATTTTTTTAATGAATTTCCAAATAAGATTACTAAATGAACTTTATTCGAGATGGTATGTTGTATTCCTTAATTTGGCACAATAGTAACTGAAATGTAGTCACCAACAAAAGGTAGAAGTTTCTATTGTGAAAAATAAATATAATACAGCAATTACTAACGACATAGCGCCTGAAAATAAAACGTCCAATTTGGTGTTTATTCACTTATGGAAGAGAGCTGTCGCCAGTAAAATTATCAAACACTTCAACTTTCTTAATTATTTGAATGTACATGGTTTTTGTTCAGATTTGTACTTATTAGGATCTATTTTCCCAATTGATCATGTCAAGAGGAAGCATCAGACAATTAAAATATAATTTCTGCAATATTTGTTTGAGATTATTGGTTATTAACAATGGGAGTCATTTAACTTTTTTTTAACATTGCTCTGCATTAAAATCTAGAATTAGAGAAATTATTATATAATTTATAGTTTTACCTTCACATGTGTACAGAGAGGGTCAAAAACATGGACAATAGAGGTTTTTAAACTCTACAACAAAACTTCGGTCGACCGACGTGCACATGGGTTCAGATACGCAGTACATCGGTCGACCGAGTAGTCGAACAACCTAGATAGTGAAAAAGAAACCCATTGGATCGGTCGACCGATCTTTCTAGCAAGTCCTGCAAAAGACTGGTGTTTTGAGCGGTCGACCGGGCGGTCGATCGTCAGTCGGGTCAGACTTAATTTTAAACCAGACCTGGGCTATTTTTTGGGGGTTTTCTTCTCCTCCCTACAGATAGAGGATGTAACCTAAGTTTTTGAATAATGAGAGAAAAGTGAGTTCTTGAGAGAATCTCTTGTAAATCATCTTGTAACCTTGTGTATATCAATTGATCTCTCTTTCTTCTGCCTCGGGGATGTAAGCATCTTCCCGAGCCTCGTAAATCCTTATCTCCTTTTTTCTTTGTGTGTTTGTGTGCATCTAGGATTTATGTTCTTGGCATAATCCAGCCACAACAAGTGGTAACAAAGCTCTAGGCAACGCTTGAGCTTCGTTTAGTGGAGTGAATCTTGATTTGAAGCTTGTTTCTTGAAAATCTCAAGCTTGGAGAGGATAAAAATCGGATTTTTATTGTTGGGATCTCATCTTCTATAATTGGGTAGAGAGATCAATTAAAAACTCTTCTTAGAGTTTCAATTGAAAGTAAAAATCTATCTTTATCTCGTAAATCATTCCAAAGTTGTTATACTTGCGGGTTGGTTGAATTGAAGTAGAAGTGGCCGAAGAAATATCCGATGGAGTAGTTCTTTTATTGTGAAGAATATACAAAATTATCACCATACAAAAATTGATGTGGTTAAGTTTGAACACAAATAATTTCGGATTGTAGAGATATGAGGTGTTGAATGCGCTAAATGCATAAAACTTGAAGGATGCTCTCGAATTGCAAGAGAGTCTGAAAGAGACAAAGGAGAAGATATGGAAAAAAATAAATAGAACAATTTGTGGAGTGATTGGGTCGTATTATCACAAGACTTAAAAATTGATGTAATGAATGAGACTTCTGCAAAGAAGATTTGAGAGATCCTTACGGGCAAAATTTGACAAAGAGCGTCGAGAATCGCTTGCATTTGAAAGAAGATTGTATCGTTTTCCAGTTGAAGAGGGGGTTTCTATTAGCGATCATATCAACACTTACACGAAACTTCTCACAGACTTAGCGAATGATGTGGTGATTGAGGAGGAAGACAAAGCCTTGATATTGTTAAGCTCTCTACCCGATGAGGATTATAAGACCTTTGTCCTCACCCTGATAAATGAAAGAACATCACTAAAAATTTTGAGGTCACTACTGTCTTGTGAATCTCGAGATGAGATAAAGGACAATGAGTCCTTAGGTGGTACATCAGCAGTGGCATTAACCGTGAGAGAAAGGATTCCAAACCAAAGAGGAGGAAATCATGATAGATCGAAATCAAAATCACGATATGTTAGCCGTAGTTGGACTCATGATCATTGTACATTTTATAAAACAAACTGGTCATTGGAAGCAGGATGGTCTCGAGCTCAAGAAGAAGAACAAACTGAAGGTGAAGTAAGAAAAATCATCAGAGTGTGAATGTCGCAAGTTAGATAGGAATGAATCCAAATTTTCTGCTTTCTCACTCTTTATCACACTACCGATATGTTAGCTATTGGATAGAGGGGCTACCTATCACACATATCCCAGGAGGGAATGGTTCTCTAGTTTAGAGAAGTTGGACAATAGCATAGTAATCATGGGAAATGACGCCGCATGTCAAATGACTGGGATAGGTACCGTTCGAATCAAGATATTCGATGGTGTGGTTAGAGATTTGATGGATGTGAGATATATTCCTCAAATGAAGAAGAACATCATCTCATTGGAGCTCTGGAGTCGAAAGGGCTCGAGCTGACGTTGGAAAATGAATTCTCAAGTCACGAAGGAGTGTGATGAAGGGTATTAGAGATAGAAACTTGTATTACTTGAAGGGTAATACAGTCACAGGTTCTTTAACGGCTTTAGTGATTTCAGATATAGATGCTACTCAGTTATGGCATGTGAGACATAGTCACACAGGTGAGAAGTCTATGCAAGCCTTAGTAAAGCAAGGCTTATTAAAGGATACAAAGACCTGCAAGTTGAAATTCTGTCAGCATTGTGTATTGAGAAAGAAGACCAAGGTGAAGTTGACATCGCGATTCACCATGCAAAAGAAATTCTTGATTATGTGCATAAAGATGTTTGGGGTCCGCTAAGATTGCATCTCTTAGAGGGAAATACTATTTTGTCTCTTTTGTGGATGATTACTCATGGCGAAATGGGTATACATCATGTCGCATAAAAGCGAGGTCCTAGGTATCTTTGTGGAGTAAAGAAAGAGAATAGAGTTGCAAACCAGTAGGAAGATAAAGATACTCAGTTCTGATAATGGAGGAGAGCACAAGAGTGATCTATTTTTTGCAGTTGTGTCGTGATGAAGGCATTGAGCGACACTTCATAGTTAGAGAAC
Source organism: Agave tequilana (assembly GCA_038442645.1). Taxonomy (NCBI): domain Eukaryota; kingdom Viridiplantae; phylum Streptophyta; class Magnoliopsida; order Asparagales; family Asparagaceae; genus Agave; species Agave tequilana. Next base: position 79,257 of record JAVJIF010010559.1, on the reverse strand, counting down.
TCTGCCACAAATGAGTGGTAGAAAAGGAGTTAGAAAGATTTAACCATACTGCTAGAGAAGATAGTGCTCGTTTGTCAAATAGTGGACTGAAAAAGTCCTTTTAGGCTGAAGCGATGACTTATGCGAGTCATCTTATAAAAGATTGCCATCGTCTGCAATAGGAGGAAAGACTCCAATGGAAATGTGGTCGGGTAAACCAGCTACAGATTATGACATGCTCTGTCTGTTTAAATATTCGGCTTATTATCATGAAAGTGATAGGAAGTTTGAGCCAATAGCTAGAAAGGCCGTGTTTTTAGTGTTCAAAGAGAAGTGAAAGGATACAAGCTATGGATTTTGGAGATCAAAAGATAGTTCTGAGCAGAGATATCACTTTTGATGAGTCTTCTATGGTGAAGACTTCAAGCTCTCAGCAAGTGGAGAGTGGCCAGACCAAGGGATATCGCAAAGGGTGGAGAGTGTTGCATCTTCACTATCTCCAGAGAGTACTGTATCATTTGTGGGTGCCCGACTGTTGTGACACAGTATGAGCGTCATGTACAAGAATAGGAAGATACAGATGATGTGACTGAGGATTCAGAGCCAGAGGGTAAGGTCTCAGATTCAATTGCCGCACACAATCCAAAGAAATATACGAAAACCTGCTCGTTTTTCGAATATGATGTGGCATATGCACTTCTAGTAGAGATCATGAAAGATAATGTTCCAAGTATATTTAAAGAAGCAGAGTTAAAGTCTGAGTCTGAATTGTAGAGGAAGGCTATGGTGGAGGAGATTGAGTCTCTCCATGTTAATGACACATGGGAAACTATTGGCCCAAAGGCCCATCTTTTTAGTTTTGATGATGATTAACTTATATAGTTATAGTACTAATGATCTTGTGTTTATTAAGTTTCAGATATTCAATCAAGATCTTAGTCGATACTTAACTTCAACAAAAGATTCGAACTCAAGTTTTGAAGCTATCACATATTGATTCAAAAGCTCGTACTTTAAGATCGCATCAAGTACTTAAAGAGGATCTAACTCATGGATCAAATTTGGATCAAGTCTGGATAGATAAGAAGATTTTCAAGAGAAGATTTTCATGAAGATTTGAGTCTATATTTGTAAATTTAAGATTTTTCTTTTAAGATAAAAGTTAAAAGATAGATTAGTTGTGGATTGCTCAAGCTCATACACAAACAGAAAAAATATTTAGATTATCTTTCATGTTAAATAGTTTTTTGTTTAACCGTTTTGGTTTTGATTTTGAAGAATACATCTTTCGGTTTCATGAATAGATTTCATAAAAATAAGTTTATGTTGGTTTATATGTGTATCGATTTCATCCACATACATTGTTACTTCATATTATTTAGATAACATATTTTGATGAGTTTATATCATGTTTTAACTTTTGTTTTTATCAAAACTTATTTGGAGCTTATTGTAAAAAAATAAGTATATTTATTTACTATGTGTATTGAATTATTTCCATAAACACTATATTTCAAATGTATTTCAATATCTTGTTTTATATTTGTACAAGTTTTGAAAAAAATCAGTTTTCATTTAGAAGTGGTTTTTGAAAAATACCGGCTTTGTTTATGCTTTAATTTCTATGCCTCAAAATAGTTCACATATTTTTAATATGTATTGATTTTGATCACACATACTTGTACTTCAAGGTATTTATATGAACTTATTTTTGTGAGATTTATGGAGATTTATTGGTATTTAAAATGTATTTAAAAGATGTTCAAAATTGGGTTTTGGGCTACATGCGGTCGACCGACGTGCACAAATGCACGAGGCCAAGTGCGGTCAACCGATTGGCTTAAGCCCACTCTTGGGCTTAGCTCAGTCGACTGAGCGGTCGGCTGACAGAGAGTTGTAACTCTCTGGGTTTGGGTGCGATCGATCGGGCAGTCGATCGGCAACAACCCCAACGGTGATAAAATTGACCGTTGGCTGGTCAACCGGGCGGTCGACTGATAGGCCAATCTGGCCCCAACAGTTAATTTTTTACAGCCTTTATAAATGGGTCTTTTGGCCAGTTTTTTCACAAGATTTTTACAAGTATTTTCAAAAGCTCTTTCACAGAGTTTCTCAACAGGTTTTTGAGCTTAACTTTTATATCAAATAGAGGTTTATCAAGAGTATTTCTCTTATGTTATCAAAAGTATTTTCTTGAGTTTTTTTACTTCCATATCTATCTAGTTTTTCTCAAATAAGCTTGAACTATCTATTGCTATATCCATCCTCTAGGATCCTTATTTGTGATATAGTGTTTGTTGGTGATCAAGAGGAAGTGATCACCAAGTGTTCCACCTTGTTATTTTGTGGGGTTGTAGGGGTTGCAGCCTCGGCGAGCTTGCAGGTTCACGGTGTGTTGTTCTTGCGGGAAGAAGTAAGGACTTGTGGGGTCAAGAGTTCTTAAGAGAGCTCGTTGTAGGTATTGCGGCACCGAGTAATTTTACGAGATCGATTCTAATGGAAATCCTTCATAGTGGTGAAGGTGGGGACGTAGAGCAAGTGGCTCGAACTTCGAAATAATTCTTTCATGTTTGTGATTGCTCATCTCTCTCTCAACTCACTTGTGTTTATATCTTACTTGCTCTTATTGTTTACATCTTCATATGCTTGATATTTACTTGTGCTTAATTGTCATATATGCTTGAGATTGTTTAATATCTTGCATGTTCTTATTCCTTGCTATTCCTTACATGCTTGATATTGTGTTTGTCCTCACACTTGTATTTAACCAAGAGAGCTTTCATAGCACCTCAGCTCTTACTCTAGAGAAATCTTGAGGAGAAGTTCAAAACCCTTCACCGAGAATTCGGCTTCATTCTTTGGTTATACGTTGTGTGATAGTTTAGTTTGCATAATAAGTTTTTAATTTCGCATTGTTTGTCATTTGATTAGCACATCACCTCATCTAGGTGTTCTACATGCGGTATCAGAGTTTGGTGCTCTTGATTTGGGTCTAACAACTTAGAGTTAAAGATCCTTATTTTTGCTAATCACATTATTTGTTTATACACACACATGGATTTTCTTGCACCCCCCAAGTTTGATTAATTTAAGATGCCTATGTATCTCAAAGGTCTTGGTATTCATGTTTATCTTGCCACTGTTAAAGAATCCTAGTTTGTTAATGACAAATATTTTGAGGCTAATGCTAAAGCCCTTCGTGCTTTAAAGTCAACCCTAAATGATGATTATTTATCTAGGGTTTCCAATATTGATTCGACTTTTGTAGTTTGGGATACTCTTATCTCCCTTGGTGAACAAACGCAATATTACAAGGAGAGTGACTTGGATGAAGGAAGTATTACTTCCAACACGTGCTACATGATCCAAGGAGATGCCCCCATGAGGTAAATTCTGATTTCGGGTTTGATGAAGATGTTGAGATGTCATATGATGAGCTTGCATTATTTTGTCAAAAACTTCTTAAAAATATGATTTGTTAAAAGTTGAAAATGAGTTGTTGAAGAAAGAAAATGATTACGTTTTAAAAGAAAAAGATTCCTTTCAAATAAATTTGAAATTGTTTCACAAGAAAATGAATCTTTGAAAAATCAAGTTGTTTTGATTTCTAAAGAATTATTTTAAATGAAAATGAGTTTTTGAAAAAGAAAATTGTTTTGAAGGAAAAAGAAAAGATTTCTATTTTCAAAAAGAAAAATGATTTTGATTCTCTTTCTTGCCATGTTTCTCATGCCCATGTCTCCTTCTTCCAACATTTATAATGATATTTGTATTTTGAAGAAGAATATTGATTGTTTGGGCTCCACTGTGAGCCAATGTGCTATTAATCATTGTAAATTGGAATCCATGTTTCACAAGAAACATGATCCACATATCCATACACATCCTCCACGACATACACCACATGCACATCAAGCTCATACCCATACCACCATGTTTGCTAGAGTGTACACTTGTACGCATTGCGATGGTAACGGCCATCTTTTAAAATTTTGTTTTGATAGAATAAATTCTTTACATTTTGCAAATAAGAATGTTTTAATTCCCTATGCTACTAACCCCATGGATTCAAAAGATATGGATAATAAAATTCATATCACTTATTTTTTATGTAGGTGTGAGCTCTCACAAAACGTGAGAGGATTGGTGCCTTGATAGTAGATGCAATCAGAGCTTGACAGACACATCATGGATGCATCGCTATTAAGAAGTTTTGGCGGGAGGACCACCTTATTTTGAAAAAATTAATTGGCTACATCAATATTGGCAACCATTTCATCCTCCATTTTTAAAAATATTTTAGATGCTTATATGCTAGTGTAGTAAGCTAGACTCAATCATATCTTGTTTTGTGCTTAATATTGTGTTGATTGGTTGTATACTATATATGTATTTTTGAAAATAGTATTCATATTTTCAAGTGGATTTACATGCCTATTCTTTTGGTAGATTCATGTTTTTATTTGCTTAATTTTAAAGCATATATTGATTTATTTATTTATATCATATGTTTATATGCAAATCTTTTTAAAACTTATGTTATACATGTATAATTCTTAAGTTACACTTGTTCTTCATGCTATATATGTTTTATTTCATTTTTATACTAATTTTATTTTTAATTCTATATTGTATATCCTAGTTTTGATGAGTCTTTCATGATTATATGATATATCATGTTTATATAAAAGAATTTCATGATAGTTTTTCATTTTGAGTTTTATAGTTTTATTTTCATGAATATGTTATTCACATGATTAATATCCACTCACCTTTATGTTTACTCATGATTTCACATTCATGAGCACATGTTTATACTTTATAAATTTTGAGTGACAACTCTTGTATATTATACATATTTCATGAAATATATGATTTGGTTTTATATTTGAAGGATCTTTAACTAGTTTTTTGAAACTATTTTAAACTAGTTATTTATTTTTCACCGGTAGTGTTTTCAATTTAGCTATACTATTTTCAAAACCTTATTTTAAAAACTTTCACCCTATAAGGGCTGTTAGTTGGACGACTATGCCTTGTATGCACGCATTGTATATCTTTTTAAACATCTACATGATCGGGTGGATGATATGAGTTATACACATTATTCCTATGTTATTTTATTTTTGTATACTCATTCAAGTTTTTCTATAAATGTATGGCTTAAATTTCAAGTGGTATTTCATTGACATACATACATACATACATACATACATATATATACATAATTGATTGTGCTAGTTTTATATTGACCATACTAGTTTTATATTGACCATACATATTTTATAGCACAAATTGATTTCATGCTAAGCATGATTTTACTTCAAAACAATTGCTTTTGTTTTCAATAAGCTTATGCATTAGTTTTGTAATTATTTCAAAAAGAGAGAAAAATTTTTGACTTAAAATGATTTCATATTTATATTTATCTATAAGATAATATTTATGTTTATCTACAAGTGGTATCTATAAGATAATATTTATCCTTATATGCTATCAATTTATCAAAAAAAAATCTTATTTTGTGTTTATCTATAGTTTTGTGACTACTTGAAAGCAAAACAAAGTAGCATTAAAAGAAAATTTGTTTTATTAATTTTAAGTAGTATCAAAATTTGTTTAATTAATTTCATGTGGTATCAAAATTTGTTTTGTTAATTACAAGTGGTATCAATATTTGTTTTAATTGGTTTTCAAAATTTGTTATGACATGTATTGCTTAAGGGAAGCTTAACATCTCCTCTATATATAGATTTATGATAAGTGTAGTATATAAAAAAGAGCTTGACGTTTTTTTTTAATATGGTACACAAATGTAGGGGGAGCTTAACATCTCCGTCTATACATTGTATATTATGCTTATATGAGTTAGGGTTTAGTCATCTTTTTTTTATGTAATGCATGTATGTAGGGGGAGTTAACTTTGTAGTCTCTCCTCTTCATGGATGAATATCGCATATTAATTAGTCTCCAAAGTTACATATTTCATACCACATCACATTTATTCAATGTTAAATTCTGTTAATAATATCTCTCTTGTATGTTTCTAGGTCCATGACATGGAATAAAAAAGCCCAAAATCTCATTCATTTGGTGATATTTAAAGCCTACAAATATAGCCATTGACTTTTAGAAGCTAGATTTGCTAAATGTAGGAGCGAATTTTGACAAAGCGACAGGAGGTACAAAGAGTGGTGTGCAGCATGAGGCTGCACACACTGGCGCGGCACGCGCGGCCCCAGAAGAGCCATGAAAACGCAGTAAAAGCCGCGTTTTCGCTGCCTTATGGTCGAGCCACGTGTTGTGCTTTGACGCGTGGCCCCGTGACACCCCCTGGTAACCCCCCTTAGCTTATAAATACCCCCAAGTTTTCAGAATTTCCAGGAGGAGAGTCTTTAGGTGTAGTTTCTCCTATTTGTGTAGTTTAGTGTAGTTTTCTTCTTTGTTTTGTTTTTCATTTTCTTTGTAGATTATGTAATTGGGAAGAGAGAGAAGCATAGGATGGAAAGTTAGGGTTTTTGTAATGGAAAGTGACATTATATGAAAGGTTCTCTCTATCACTATTGGTTTTCTTCTCTCTAACTCTTTACATACTTAGCTTTTTCTCTCATGGTAACTAATCACTAACCACTAACTTTCTAACTCCTTACTTGATAATCCACATGAGTCTAATAGCCTCTAATTGGCCTTGCTCTTGCGAGAGCTATTGATGGCTCATGATAATAGATTCTAACACTCTAACAACTAACTCTCTAATAAGTTACCACTACTTTATTTCATACTTACTCTACTTAGTTTTAATGATTTAAGTGTAGATTGCGCTTGTTTGTTGAGTTTGGATGTGAAAGTGATCTTATGGATCATGCTTTGAAAAAACTCTTGAACCAAATACTAGTGATGGCCTAAGATACATGTATGGCAACTATCACTAAGAAGTTATCATGGTTAGTGGAGCCATTAGTAGTTAGTAGCCATGAGGTTTCTTTCATTTTTATTTTGTTTTAGAAATAATTATAAAAATCACAAATACATTCTTTTCTATGTTTCTCACTTTTTTGTTTTTACCGTATCCTTCTCTTTCCATTCTTTATTTTTTTTCTTTTCATTCTTTAAAATATAGAAGAACCGTTAACACACACGTGAATAGACCGGTAAAGCCTTTATCACTTTCCGTCCTTGTAGATTCGACTCGTTTAGCCTCTATACTATAACGGAAGTATCGAGAAAGCCAAAACGCACACACTTTTATTAGTGATTCCAAATCACACTTTTCGTGCGCAGTTTTTCCTTAATCAAATTTTGGCGTCGTTGCCGGGGATGGGAACGGTTTGATTTTACGTTTTTGTTAACTTTTCTTCTTTGTTTCAGGGTACAAGTTTTGGAATCAAGAAAATAAGAACTACAGAAACATACAAGTGATTTTGGGTCTCTGCTCTAAAAAGTAGAGACTAAGTACCCTCAAACTTGTCGTGTTTTCGTGACAGGATTGAGTGAACTACTAACAGTTTTTTTAGGGTTGCTTGCTTTGAAAAAAAATCAATTTTCTGCAAATATTTTTTTTCTTGTATGCCATCACCAAGATTCTTCTAATAAACCAACAGTAAAAAGCTTGTTGCAAATCTAAAAATCGATTTAGACTCTTACATTTTAGGAACGTGTCTTTACGATTCATTTAAATTAGTATTGAAGAGTGCTGGAGCAAGGTACGTAAGTATTGCATATAGAATAGGACTAACTCTTTGACAAATTTATCTGCTTTGAATAAATCTTGTTTGATATATTCTCTACACCTATACAAAATCAATTTTAAAGGCAAAACCCAAATAAACAAGATAAGGTGGGATTTTATCACCCTTTTTTAACCCAAAAATAATTTTCCATACACTCACTATCCCAAACCTAATTTAAAAATTGATAGATGTTGGCCTTTAGAGACATCTAGAACTCAGTTAGAAGATTGACCTAAGGGGGAAGTTGTTAGATTTTGACTCTTATCAAATCGGTGTTCAAAGTTAGGGATTGAGAGGCAAAACCTCGAAAAATAATGGTTTGGCATAATTAGGCCCATTGCTCCGGCACGGATACCTCCCACTAGTTTTTCCCCTATCTGGTCGATTATCTTGTGGTCTGATTTCTACAATGTACCCTGTGGACAGTCTAACCAGTTATGAGTCATTTAGGTCTAGGTCAACTTAATATAGACTTATTTTTGAATTTTTTCTTTTTCTTTATTTATTTGTTTGATTGATTGATTTTTCTTTTTTGTGATTATTGAGATAAAATGAAAGATAACCAGAATTTTTTCAATCAAATTTATCCATTTTTCACCCCAATCTCATTTGACTCGGATAACTCCAACCAGACTGTGTATAATATGAACCAATCACATAAACCAGATTGGGTTTTTCTGACTTAATATGACCCATATCCCCAATTCTATTACCATAATTTTCAAAATGATTTTCACTCTTCACAGAGTCCATAGGAATTCACCACTCCCGAGTTAAATTATCAATCATCTTGTCCACCATCTTCTTTCTCACATTTGCTTCAAATACTCCCTTTTCAGAACTACCAATTGAAGAAAAATCAGAATTACAAAAGAGTATGGAAGCCATGTTAGAGGTCCAAAAACAATTGGAGAACATGACGGCCTCATCAGATCTACAGAATTTTCAAAATTCATATAGTTTTTTTCAGAACCACTAAAAGAAAAATCATTGTTAGAAAAAACTATGGAATTCGTGCAAGAGTCTGAGTGACTAATTCAAAATATGGTTGACTTTAAATGTCCACCAAATTTTGATATGATCAAAGAATCTTGTCACTTTAGAAATCAAGCTTCAATTTCATCATACCAATCTGAACTTGACCAAAATCAAATCCTTAATATTTTGACAAGTTATCCATTTCCTGAAATTGAACTTGTAGATGAATGTGAACCTGACTTCAATTTAGCGATTTAAGCCGAATCCTTGAATCAATATCGACTCTTATAGTGTTACCTAAACTAACTAACATTCTTGAGCCAGGTTTGATTCCCATAATTCCTGAACTTGAATCAATTATTTCATCTATTCACATTCCTTCCGTGGACGAAAATCAAGATTCAATATCATTACATCTATTTGAACTTACCCAAAATTTCGAGAACCATCTTGACATTTTGGCAAGTTATCCTTTTTCCAAAATTGAATTTGAGCAAGAATGTGATCTTGATGCACAAGTTAGTAATTCTATTTCACCTTTTGATTCAATAATGACTCAGATATCTTTACCAGATTCAATATTGAATCCTATATCAGTTGTAAACTGTCCAAAAATCACTGGGGTCAAGTCATCAGAAAGCAGAGTCCAAACTCCAGACGCAAGGCAGCACAACCACTAGCGCAGTACGAGGACGCGAAGGTTGAATCCCTCATCTTAATAACCAAGAGCTGAGTTCGAAAGCCGCGTCTCAGCATCACTGTAGTACTAAGACACAAGGGTCGAAACCCGCGTCTCTGTCTCACTGCAATGGCTAAGATCCAGAGCTTGGAACTGACGTCTCAGGCATCCATGCAATACCCAGACGCAGAGCCCGAAGCCCGCGTCTCACATGAAGCTTAACGCAGAACTTGAAGTTCGCATTTCTCAAGCGTTACCTCAGCAACAAAACGCGAGGCTCAAAGGCCGCGTCTCGGTTATAACTCCCCTCATTACTGGGTCAATTACTGCCTACGTAATGAGGGAGTTAACCCCTATTATGGAGTATTTTTAGGGGACAATTTTACCCTTGAAACCCCTATAAATAGTTCAGCCTGCTACTGAAGAAGGAGGATTTTTTTGGTTGGATCAGGATTTTGGTTAGAAGAACTTCAGTTGTAAGCTTTAGAAAGACCAGAATCTCTAACTGAGCAATACAAGGATGTTGGCCCGGAGGCCTTCCTCTCTAGTTTTGATGATGATTAACTCATGTAGTTATGTTTACTAATAATCTTGTGATTTTAGTTTCAGATCATTTAACAAGATATTACTTGGTGATTGCTTCAAAAAGAGGAGTTTGGAAGCTTTCACTTGGTGATTCCAGGGTCCGAGCATCAAGATCATACATAGCCTTGCTCGTTGGATCACGGCGTTTTGGATCGGGTCGACTTGAAGATGAAGATCGTCAAGAAGACTTAGGTATCCATAGTTTAGTGTGTTTAGATCTATTTGTAAAGATAAGAATAGTTGATATGCTCAAGTGCACAATACACACAAGTTTTATGTTTGGATTTGGTTTTCATGAATAGATTGATCAAAACAAGTTTATTTTGTTTTTATGTATATTAATGTGCTCTATATACATACATGCTTACATGACTTATACAAACTTATTTTGACTATCATATTCATGTATTGAAAAATCAAAGTTTGATAAAATACAAGTTTTGGTTTTTGATAAAAATGATAAAACACAAAAATAGTTCAAATTGCTTGATATTTGAGTTGAAATTTTTATTACATGTTTATATATCAATGCAAAATGAGAAAACTATTTTTACGAATTTTTAGAAGTTTTTATAAGATTTTTAGAAATATTTTTAACCCCTGTTTCTGACCCAGAACTAGCTGACGGGCCAGGTCGGTCGACCGCTCGGTCGACCGCACCAAGGGCCGGTCGACCGAGCGGTCGACCGACGTGCACAGAGCTGTGCACGTCTGGCAGCACAGTGGGACGGTCGACCGACCGGTCGACCGGACCAGAGAGTTTTGCTCTCTGTATCTGGGCGGTCGACCGGGCGGTCGATCGGAAGCCCCAACGGTCATAAATATGACCGTTGGCGGTCGACCGGCCGGTCGACCGCCAGCCTATCAGGGTGACGATCAGCCTAACGGCTAGTTTTCTTTTGGCCTATAAATACCCTATTTCTTGGGAGTTTTGGCTAAGATTTTTAGAGCCAAAATTTTCAGACATTCTCTACTGTTTTAAACAAGTTTTCAAAAGAGTTTTGTGCCAAAAAGATTTATCTTATTTGTTTTAGGTTTTTGGAAAAATCAAAGAAAATAGTATTTTGGGAGATTTGTGTTTGTTCTTCATTTCTATTATCATCAAGAGTTTTCCCAAGATTATTTCTTTGAGTTTTGTTTTCCAAACACCTAGTTTTTTCACTTGAGCTATATCTTCTATCCTATTCTATAGGATCTTTTGTTTGTGGGAAAAACGAGAGGTTTGTGGTTAAGATATACCACTTGTTGTAAAAACCCTTATTTGTTGGTTGCTCCCTCTTTGGTAGAGGTTGAGGTTTGTGTTTGCTCCCTCTATTGTGAGGTGGAGTTTGGTTGTTGGCTACGGGCCTTATCCCTCTTCGGTAGAGGTGGATTTGTGGTTGTATTGCCTCGGTGGCATTGTAAGGTTGAGAGAGGAGTTCGGTACTCCTTTAGTGGATTAGAAATCCTTCTCGGTGAAGGCGGGGACGTAGAGCTAGGGGCTCGAACCTCGGAACATATCTTTGTGTTTGCGTTTGATCCATTGTCTCTTAACCCTCTCTCTCTATTTGTGTTGTACATAGCATTATTCATATTGCCATATCATTCATTCTTGCTTGCATTTGAGCCTTGCATTATTTCATATTGTTCATCCTTATATGCTTGGCTTGCTTGTGTGTGTGCCTCACTTGTACTTAACTACAAGAGCTTCATATAGCACCTCAACCCTTATCTAGGGGAATCAAGAGGAGTTAGTCCAGAGCCCTTCACGGGGAATTCGGCTACACTTGTTGGTTGTATTAAGTGGTTGTGCAAATTTGTTTTAGCTTCCGCATTTAGTTTCTAGATTAGCATTATCACCTATTCACCCCCCCTCTAGGTGATTTACAATTGGTATCAGAGCCTACGCTCCTGATACTTAGGCTTAACATCCTAGGAGTGAGATCCTTGTTTGCTAATCTACCATTTGCATTTGCACACTTGTTTGGTTGCACACATATAGTTTGGACCCATGGACTTCATGACCCCACCTATGTTTGACCCTTCCAACATCATTGTTTGGAAGATTAGGATGTCTGTTTATTTACAAATCCTAGGATATAAGGTTCACCTTGCCATTACCAAGGAATCCTACTTTAGTGATAGCAAGCATTTAGGGGCCAATGCACAAGCCCTTGAGGCCATTAGAAGCACGCTACCTAAAGAATATCTTATGCATGTTTCTAATCTTGATTCCGCTTTTGCAGTGTGGAACAAGTTGACAACCACTACACCTCCAAGCTTCAAATGCCAATCCAACAAGAGGAGGAATCTAGTGGAGAATCCGAGCCACAACAATACTATATGATCTAAGGGAATGACTCCCTTGAGGTACACTCGAAAACTCACTTAGATGATGATGATGCTAGTTCTTCTAATGATTATGTTGATGCCCATGTTTTGAATGAAGAACTTTTCATTGTGTGTGAAAAATTGATTGAAAAATATAATGTTTTGAAAAAGAAAAGTCTAGGCCTTAACAATGAAAATAAAAATTTGCTTTCTAGACTTAACATGATTTTGCAAGAAAAGGAGGAGATTTCTAATGAGAGGGATTCATTAAAATCTCAACTTAATCTTGCATTAAAAGAAAATAATTTTTGAAAAATAAAAATGATTGTGAAATAATTTTGAAGAAAAATGAAAACGTGTCTTCAAAAATTGATCTTGTTTTAAAAGAGAATGTTGCTTTGAAAAATAAAATAATTTCTATTTCAAATGATTTAAATGTTTGTTTAAAGAAAAATGAGTTTTTACAAAACAAGATTGATTCTCATGTTTGCCATGCTAGGGTAGTTTCACCTAGATTACCCCTTGCATGCTCTACTTCTTCTTTGATTGATAATGATATATCCATGCTTAAGAAGAGTGTAGATTGTTTGGGCTCCACTTTGAGCCATTGTGCCAAGAACCATACACGTTTGGAATCTTTGTTTCGAAAGAAACAAGTTCCATCCATTATGCATGCACACCCTCCACGGCATACACATGCTCCTCACGGACACACCATCACATGTATGCTCATGTGTACACTTGTACACATTGTGGACGTAAGGGCCACCTTACTAAATTTTGCTATGATCGTATACATGTTTCAAATTTAGTAAAGAATTTTGTTTGGGTTAGAGAAGGGACTAACCCCCATGGACCCAAAAGATTATGGGTACCAAAGACCACCCCTCTTATGTTTGATGTAGGTGTGGGCTCTCGCATGACGTGAGAGTAGCCGTAACTTGGAGTGGATGCGTTCCGTACTTAAAGGAAACATTTTGGATGCATCACTTTCAAGGGATGTTTGGTGGAGAGGACCACCATGTTTTGGAGACATGGAGAGTTGCCTCATAGGTTTTGGTAACGGTCTCTTACTCCTTATTTATATTTGCATGCTTTTCATGTTTATTATATATAGCATGTTTTGATGATTATATGATCATTATGAAAATGCCATGATTATTAGACTCTTGACATGCATGTATAGCCCTTTTGAGACACCCATGTTTAATATGGATCATATTTTTGTGTTCTCACCTTTGTTTAGCTATCATGTTTATCATAACTCTAATAACATGTGGATTTACATAATAATCACGTTTATGTTTATCATGTTGATTTTTATCTTGTTTGATGCTTCATGCTTTGAATATACGTTTAAATGTTAGTTTTCATTAAAACTTGGTATATACTTGTACATATAGTGGGCCACAAATAAATCTATATATGTTTGAGCTTGATTGCTTATTTGTTCCCATTAGATGTGCTAGTATAGTCTAGTTTTGATGAATCATGCATTTTAAACTTGTATTCCCATTTTGGTTTTGTTTTATGTTTATGAATTTTCATTTCATATATATGTCTATTTTTGCCAAACTTTAAGATATACATGTATACCCCTTGAGTCATTTGCTTTTCATGCAAATCTATACATATGGACTCAATTGTGTTTAGGGATATGTATGTATACTTTTTGTGTTGACAAATCATACATATACCTTGAAATGAAATTTGTTTTAATGGAAATTTAGTTTTTCATGTTTCCAATTGTTTATGTTTAACTTCATGTATATGTCCATTTTATCCAAATTATTATTATACATATACATCCTTTGAGCCACGTGCCTTCATGCATATATCTTTGTGGACTCGTTGTGTTTGGATATGTATGTATACTTTGGTTTGTATAGGACATACATATACCTTGAAGATTAAATAGTTTTGATGATTTTCATGTTTTCATGTTTCAAGAATATTGAGCTTATTATCCATCTTTCATGATTATGATCTTCACATCGTATTTATACACTCACATTTCTAGTTTACTCATGTTTTGTTTTCATGAGTCATATTTATGCTTAATTGGCTTAGAGTGTTGATTATCATGTGGATTTCATGTTTTATGAAAAATAATTTTTGTTTTATTCCTTACTTGAAGGATTTCGTACTAGTTTACAAATTTTTCATATAACTAGTTACGATATTCTTCATATGGTAGAGTTTTCAAACAAACTTTATTTTCTAAACCTATTTTTGAAAACCCCTACCATCAAAGGGTGGTTAGATGGGAGATCATGCTCATGTATGCTTTATATTGAAATCGTTTTAAACTTGAACATGATTGGGAGGATAGGTTATATGAGTTATACTTTGATATTATTGTTGTTTAAATTAGTATCATTGGATTCTTTCAATTGGTATCAATTTTGACCTTTCTTGTATACTCATATATGTTTGTAAGCATGTATGTTTTTCAATTCCAATAGTATCAATTTCGATTGGTATTAAACTTTTCATACATATATATGTTTTATTTGTGCCTATTATATCACTATATCTTTAAGCACAAAATTTTGTTTATGCTAAAGCTTGAGTTTCAACTTTGTTTCAATTGATTCAATTTTCAATTGGTATGTTATTTTAAGCCTACGCATTGTTTTAGTTGGTATTTCATAAAGGGGGAGAAAATTCGATTTTCACATTTCAATTGGTATTTGTATTTCCACTCCCTTACTTTATGATAGAAAATAAAAATTTTAAATTGATATCATATGTTTAAAAAGAAAAATACTCTCTTTTGATATCAAAATATTTATTTGAATGATTTAAATTGAAATCTCAAATTTTGTTTTGATTTGTATTGCCTATATGCAAGGAGAGCTTAACATCTCTTCTACATATAGATTCATATTGAGTGTATCTTGTATTGAGGAGCTTGACATCTCTTTTTTATGTGGTACACGTGTGTAGGGGGAGCTTCACATCTCCTCTTATGCATTGCATAGTGTACGTTATGTGAATTAGGGCTTGTCATCCCTCCTTCATGTAATGTATCTATGTAGGGAAGCTTCACATCTTCCTCTTCATGAATGTATATCGCATATACCATTTGTTGATTAATCTATGTTTACTTTCAATTAGTATCAAGATGCTACTTTGACATATTTTTAATTGATATCTTAATTGATTGTCACCCCTATATTGATATTTTTTGTTTTAGACAAAAAGGGGGAGAAAAATTTATTGATTTGGTTTTGGTTTTTACCCCTTTATTGATGATTGACAAAAAGGGGGAGAAAGATTTTGAGTTTGATTGTGTTTTATATATGCATATTTATGTTTTGCATATATTAAGTTTAATTTAGTTTAATTTTAATTGTTATCTAGAGCATGTTTTGTTTTTTGAAGATTTCATTGGGTATCTAAAGCCTTTTATTGTTTTTGCATTGTCATTCATTACATATTTATGTTTATTTGTTTTATGCATGAGTTGAGGGGGAGCTTCTTTGAAGCTTAACTTTAATCCATGCATATATAACTCCATGAGTTTTGTCATCATCAAAAAGGGGAGATTGTTGGCCCGGGGCCTTCCTCTCTAGTTTTGATGATGATTAACTCATGTAATTATGTTTACTAATAATCTTGTGATTTTAGTTTCAGATCATTTAGCAAGATATTAGTTGGTGATTGCTTCAAAAAGAGGAGTTTGGAAGCTTTCACTTGGTGATTCCAGGGCCCGAGCATCAAGATCATACATAGCCTTGCTCGTTGGATCACGGCATTTTGGATCGGGTCGACTTGAAGATGAAGATCGTCAAGAAGACTTAGGTATCCATAGTTTAGTGTGTTTAGATCCATTTGTAAAGATAAGAATAGTTGATATGCTCAAGTGCACAATACACACAAGTTTTATGTTTGGATTTGGTTTTCATGAATAGATTGATCAAAACAAGTTTACTTTGTTTTTATGTATATTAGATGTGCTCTTTATACATACATGCTTACATGACTTATACAAACTTATTTTGACTATCATATTCATGTATTGAAAAATCAAAGTTTGATAAAATACAAGTTTTGGTTTTTGATAAAAATGATAAAACAAAAAAATAGTTCAAATTGCTTGATATTTGAGTTGAAATTTTTATCACATGTTTATATATCAATGCAAAATGAGAAAACTATTTTTGCGGATTTTTAGAAGTTTTTATAAGATTTTTGGAAATATTTTTAACCCTTGTTTCTGACCCAGAACTGGCTGACAGGCCAGGTCGGTCGACCGCACCAAGGGCCGGTCGACCGAGCGTCGACCGACGTGCACAGAGCTGTGTACGTCTAGCAGCACAGTGGGACGGTGGACCGACCGGTCGACCGGACCAGAGAGCTTTGCTCTCTGTATCTGGGCGGTCGACCGGGCGGTCGACCGCCGACCGCCCGGTCGACCGCCAGCCTGTCAGGCTGACAGATCAGCCTAACGGCTAGTTTTCTTTTGGGCCTATAAATACCCCATTTCTTGGGGTTTTGGCTAAGATTTTTAGAGCCAAAATTTTCAGACATTCTCTACTGTTTTAAATAAGTTTTCAAAAGAGTTTTGTGCAAAAAGATTTATCTTATTTGTTTAGATTTTTGAAAAAATCAAAGAAAATAGTATTTTGAGAGATTTGTGTTTGTTCTTCATTTCTATTATCATCAAGAGTTTTCTCAAGATTATTTCTTTGAGTTTTGTTTTACAAACACCTAGTTTTTCCACTTGAGCTATATCTTGAAATACACCTAGAGGGGGGGTGAATAGGTGTAATTGCTAATCTAATGATCTTTTAAAACTTAATTGAATGAGTGATGCAACGATCTCTCAAAACACGACTAAGAGCCGAATACCCCGTGAGAGGTTCTGAACTCCTTCCTCCTAATTCCCCTTAAAATGGGTTAGAGGTGCGCAATGCAACCGTGTTGTATGAGATTTGATCGATCAAGAGATGAATAAAATGCTATGATGAAATACACACAATAGTATAACAAGTAAAGTAAACAAGAGAAGATTACACAAGTAAAGGTTAGTTCTCAAGCAAATAGTTGAAGACAAAATAAAGCAAGAGAAATGTAAAGCAAGAATAACGCAAGGCAATCGCAAACACAAATGATTTGTTTCGAGGTTCGAGCCACCGCTCTAGTCCCCGCCTTCACCTCCGTGAAGGGTTTCCACTATCCACCGAGGATGCCGTACAAGTTTGGTCTACCGAAGACCCCAAGCCCTTAGCTTCACAACTTACAAAGAACTCCACCTAGGAGTTGTCTCCACAAGAACAAGAATCACAAGAACAAGAGTGATCACAACTAGATCACTAAACTCTTTCTCAAACACTTTTACAATTCTCACTCTTCTTACAACTTCACTATAGTATGAGTAATGGATTTTTGGCTCTATGAAGTGTGGTGAGAAAACTTCAGTTGTAGAGTGATATTGGCAATCAAACACAACTGAAAAACAAACTTTAAAGAGTTGGAAATGAAAGCTTTGAAACAATTTTTCTCTTTCTCTTGAAAACAATGAAACCAAGGATTTTTCTAAGTAAATAACAAAGACCTATTCCCCTCTATTTATAGGGAGAGAATAGGTTAAAACTCTTTTCTTTTCACCTAATTTGACCTGCAAAAGGCCTCCAACAACTCTCTAAAACTCTGTTAAAGAAGAAGAAGAAAACAGTTTTTCAGACTTGCTCAAAGAGGAAAGAGCCGTTGGGCTCTTGCAGGCGTAACGGTCGACCGGCCGGTCGACCGTTTGCCTACTTGGCAAAGAGCCGTTGGCGCTCTGGTCGACCGTCCGGTCGACCGACCTCTTTGAGGAAACACAGTTTCCTTATACCGGTCGACCGGGCGGTCGACCGAAACAAACGAGAGTGGCCTGCTTACAGTCGGTCGACCGGGCCGGTCGACCGACAGACGTGCACAAACGTGCACGTCCTGACACAGTCGCCGGTCGACCGGGCGGTCGGCCGGTCAACCTGAAATAAGGAAAAACAGGCTGATTTTGAGTTGGAAAATTTTTGAAAAAATATTTTAAGATACTTATAACTAAGTATTATGCAAAAATAGTCTATACACATGTTTTAAACAAGATACTCAATTTGTAATAAGTTTGGATACATGTATATATAAACTTAGGCATAAAACTTAGAAACAAACATTTTTAAAATAGAATTTTGTAAAGGGAAAAGTGTATGTGTATCCTAGAGCCAAATATCACATACTCAAACTTTAACATTCTATTCTTACAATGATTCTAAAAGACTTCAAGGCTTCAAGAAGGGCTATCTCCACATGATCTTCAATTTTGCATCTTGAGCCCAATTGGAGTTATCTTGAGTCCAAGTCACCTTCCTTTAGGGAAGAAAACACCTATGCAAGATAGAACCCTGAAACACACTTAAACAACAAATAATATTAGTACAAATAACTAATATGTTTTGTAATCATTAAAACACACTAAAGACGGGTGATTGTAACCTTGGGCCAACAATCTCCCCCTTTTTGATGATGACAAAACATATAAGTTATTTAAACAAATAAAGGAAGAAGAGCTTGGAAAGCTCCCCCTCAAACAATGCTATGTAAAAAATAACTATGAGTGAGATACATGAAGCATTGAAAACATTGAAAACACAATATTTTTGTCAAAAACTTAATCTTATATACCAATTAAACTTATACTTTTTCTCTTAAACTTATAGTTTTAATCTTTTTCTCCCAAAACTCAAGTAAATAACAAAACTCAAACTATAAGCAAACTTATTTCTTTTTCTCCCCCTTTTTGTCATACATCAAAAAAAAAAAGGGTTAAAATCAAAACAAACAAAATACAAAAATAGAAATATTTAAGAATCTATCATGCAAACATTCAACTCACCATAAATAAATGAAAATCTAGCATAATCTAGAGGTTTAGTAAAAATATCGGCAAGTTGAAAATCGGTAGAAACATAATCAATATCAATATCACCTTTCTCATAATGATCTCTAAGAAAGTGATACCTAATGTCAATGTGTTTGGTTTTACTATGTTGATTTGCATTCTTTGTCATGTGAATAGTACTAGTATTATCACAAAATATTTTAACATGATCAAAGTGTAAATCATAGTCAAGGAGAGTATGTTTCATCCAAAGAACTTGTGCACAACAAGCTCCGGCTGCAACATACTCCGCCTCGGCGGTTGAAAGGGCTACCGAATTTTGCTTTTTGGAAGACCAAGATACAAGACAATTACCTAAGAATTGACATGTTCCACTTGTGCTCTTCCTATCTACCCTACAACCCTCATAGTCGGCATCCGAAAAACTCTTCATTTCAAATAATCCGGTTTAGGATACCACAAACCCATTTCAATAGTGCCCTTAAGGTATCTAATTATGCGTTTAACCGCAATTATGTGAGATTCTTTAGGACAAGATTGAAAACGTGCACAAAGACAAACGGAAAACATAATATCCGGCCTACTAGCCGTCAAATAAAGCAAGCTACCAATCATGCTACGATATAATTTAATGTCTACACTTTTACCTTGTTCATCCTTGTCAAGCTTTGTAGTTGTTGCCATGGGAGTTTTGCTTACTTTCGATCCTTCAAGCCCAAACCTTTTGATTAGTTCATTTGTGTACTTGGCTTGATTGATGAAGATCCCATCCTTCTTTTTCTTGATTTGGAGTCCAAGGAAATAGTTGAGTTCCCCCATCATAGACATTTCGAATTCATCCTTCATGCATGATTCAAAAGCTTGGCAAAGAGATTCATTAGTAGAACCAAAAATAATATCATCTACATAAATTTGCACAATAAGAATATCAGTTTCTACATGTTTTGTAAACAAGGTTGTATCAATTTTACCTTTCTTAAAACCATTTGAAATCAAAAATGAAGAAAGTCTTTCATACCAAGCCCTAGGGACTTGTTTTAAACCATAAAGAGCTTTATCTAATTTAAAAACAAAATCCGGATGTGTAGGATCAACAAACCCGGGGGGTTGTTCAACATACACCTCCTCTTCAATAAAACCATTTAGAAAAGCACTTTTAACATCCATTTGAAACAATTTAAAATCTTTATATGAGGCAAATGCTAGTGTCATCCGTATGGCTTCAAGCCGTGCTACGGGTGCAAAGGTTTCTTCAAAATCGATTCCTTCGATTAGAGTGTAACCTTGGGCAACTAACCTAGCTTTATTCCTAACAACGTTACCCGATTCATCCAACTTGTTCTTAAAGATCCACTTAGTACCAATTGTTGGTCTATCGTGGGGCCTAGGAACAAGGTGCCAAACTTGGTTGCGCTCAAATTGATTGAGTTCCTCTTGCATAGCTAGCAACCAATATGAATCGGCCTCAGCTTCGAGGACGTTCTTGGGTTCAACATGAGAAATAAATGCATAATGTCCACAATAGTCATGAAGTTTAGAGAGAGTTGTTACCCCTTTTGATACATCACCTATGACGAGGTCCTTGGGATGATGTGGATTGTATCTCCAATCCTTTGGAAGTTGTTGAGTGGGCTCTTCTCCATTTGTTTGATCTTCATTTCCTTGAGCCTCTTGCATTTTAGCTTCATCATCCTTTGGCTTGTCTCCCATAGTAGGTGTATCCTCCAAGGTCACTTTCTCCAAGCCTTCATGCAAAGCATCTATTTCTACAACATTCTTAACAAACAAGTTAGATTCCTCAAACTTAACATGAATAGATTCCTCAATAGTCAATGATGACCTATTGAAGACTCTATAAGCCTTACAAGTATTAGAATAACCCACAAATATAGCCTCATAAGATTTAGGATCAAATTTTCCTAAATTATCTTTTGTATTTAAAACAAAACATTTGCATCCAAAAACCTTGAAATATGAAACATTTGGTTTTCTAGAAAAGTACATTTCAAAAGAGGTTTTTGTAGTATTTTTACACAAGAAAACACGATTTGATATGTAGCATGATGTATTAACGGCCTCGGCCCACAAATAATGTGGTAGACCGTATTCACTAAGCATTGTCCTAGCCATCTCTTGCAAAGTTCGATTTTTTCGTTCAACTACTCCATTTTGTTGTGGAGTTCTAGGACAAGATAGTTCATGCTTTATTCCATGTTCTTCACAAAAAGTGGTAAAGGGTTGGTTAATGAATTCACCTCCTCTATCACTTCTTATTCTTAAAATCGAAACATCTTTTTCTTTTTTAACTCTTTTCTTAAAAGTTTGAAATACGAAAATGCTTGATTTTTATGCTCAAGAAAGAAACCCAAGTAAAACGTGAAAAATCATCAACTAAAACAAATGCAAATCTATTCCCACTTAGACTTTTGGTTTGTGTAGGTCCAAATAAATCCATGTGGATTAACTCCAAAGGACGTGATGTCATGAGATCCTTAATTGACTTGAAAGAAGACTTAGTTTGTTTCCCAAATTGACATGCGTCACAAACTCGGTCTTTTTCAAAATTCAAACAAGGAATACCTTTCACCATTTCCTTTGTGTTAAGCCTAGATATGTGGTCAAAAGAAATGTGGCCTAATCTTCTATGCCACAACCAAGAGTCATCATCGAGGGCTTTTAAACATGTTATATTACAAGACATATTTAACATATCTATCATATAAACATTACTTTCACGAAAACCGGAAAACACACAAGCATTAGAAATTCTATCAATTACTTTACAAGCAACATTATAAAAAACTACATCAAAACCTTTATCACATAATTGACTAACACTCAAGAGATTATGCTTGAGGCCGTCAACTAAAACTACATTCTCAATTAAAGGGGATGTGCCAAGTTTTACATTACCAATACCGATGATTTTACCCTTGGCGTCATCTTCGAAGGTGACGGTGCCACCTTCATGGTATCTTGATAGGGTTGCAAAGTTGTTGATATCCCAAGTCATGTGCCTTGAGCAACCACTATCAAGATACCACAATCCTCTACGTTGTTGGGCTTTGGAAGGTACCTATATCATTTAACAAAGTTGTTAACTTTGGTACCCAAGCTTTCTTGGGTCCTTGAAAGTTAGTGTTTCGAACCCAAACATTATGAAAAGATGCACCTAGTCTATCATAGCAAAAATTGGCTAAGTGTCCTTTCCACCCACAATGTGAACATGAGAACACTCTTCCATACATGAATGCATGATGAGTGTGTGAAGTGTGAGCATGCTTTGGGGGTTTACCACGATGTAAAGGTTGTGTGGTATGAACATGAGCATGAGCATTATGAACATTTTTCTTAGAGGCTTGTTTCTTAGGAAACATGGCCTCTAACTTCTTCTTATCAAACTCACTACACTTTTTCAAAACAATACTTAAAGAATCTATTCTTTCCTTAAGCATGGTAATCTCATTAGCATCAACAAATGGGGACTTGCCTTTACAAGAAGTCTTATATTTATCAAATTCATTTTTAGTGGAAACCAAAGTAGAATGCAAGTCATTATTTTCTTTAGAAAGATTTATAACTTGAAAACTAAGAGATTCATTTTCCTTTTTCATTTTTAAATACTTTTTCTTTAAGAAGTCATAATTATGAGATAATTCTACAAAAGCTTCTCCTAACTCATCCATAGAAAGTTCATCATTAGGAGAAGTGGAAGGGGTTACCTTGCTTGTGCTTTCATTTGCCATGAAGCACATGTTGGCGGTATCAATCTCCTCCTCGGATTCACTCTCGAAATCCCATGTAGCTTTCATTGCCTTCTTCTTGTGAGGCTTCTTTGAGGTGGAGGGCTTCACTTTATCCGGACACTCCGCCACTATGTGTCCCGGTCTTTGGCAATTGAAGCATATGATCTTTCTTTCTTCCTTACCTCCTTGCCATCTCCTTCTACCTTGGAATTTCGCCTTGTTGTACATCCTCCGGACATTTTTGACAAGAAGTGAGAGCTCTTCGTCATCTTCTTCTTCATCGTCTTCGTCGGAGTGTGTGGATTGGCTTTTGAAGGCTATAGTCTTCTTCTTGGAAGGAGCCATGTCCTCCCTCACTTTCCTCTCCATCTCATGGGTTTTGAGATTCCCAATGAGACCAATTAGGTCCATCTCCTCCTTGTCATTGAGTTCCTTCAAGGTTGTTGCTTTTACTTCCCATGAAGGAGGAAGAGCCCGGATGATCTTTCTTACTCTTTGATCGTTATCAATAGCATCACCTAGAGAAGAAAGTCCATTAGTAATCTTTGTAAATCTTGTAACCATATCATCTATGGTTTCATTTTCTTGCATGCAAAAATTCTCATATTGGGACCGAAGAAGGTCAATCTTAGCTCTCTTTACTTGTGAGGTCCCTTCATGTGTGACTAGTAAATGTGTCCAAATTTCATATGCGGACTTGCAATGAATAACTCTAGCTATGTCATCATCATTAAGGGCTTGTAGGAGTGCATAGTGAGCCCTAGCATTGGCATCAAATTCTTT
Source organism: Agave tequilana (assembly GCA_038442645.1). Lineage (NCBI taxonomy): Eukaryota > Viridiplantae > Streptophyta > Magnoliopsida > Asparagales > Asparagaceae > Agave > Agave tequilana. The sequence continues at coordinate 55,578 of JAVJIF010010559.1, read as the reverse complement.
GGTCTCTATTTCGGACCAAGTGGATTCATCACCGGGGGGTGCACTAAAAGGTTTGGTCACGACCTTTGCAACTCGGCTACCAAGAGATTATAAAAACACGGTCATCTTAACCTTCCATATGGGAAAGTTAAGTCCATCAAACTTAGGGGGTGTCTTAATACCATCGGCCATCTTTACTAAGTGAAAATGAATGAAATGATTAGCAATATTAGGATCTTTCTAGGGTTGTTAAGCCAAGAGCCTAGTAACCAAGCTCTGATACAAATTGAAATACACCTAGAGGGGGGTGAATAGGTGTAATTGCTAATCTAATGATCTTTTTAAAACTTAATTGAATGAGTGATGCAACGATCTCTCAAAACACGACTAAGAGCCGAATACCCCGTGAGAGGTTCTGAACTCCTTCCTCCCAATTCCCCTTAAAATGGGTTAGAGGTGCGCAATGCAACCGTGTTGTATGAGATTTGATCGATCAAGAGATGAATAAAATGCTATGATGAAATACACACAATAAGTATAACAAGTAAAGTAAACAAGAGAAGATTGCACAAGTAAAGGGTTAGTTCTCAAGCAAATAGTTGAAGACAAAATAAAGCAAGAGAAATGTAAAGCAAGAATAACGCAAGGCAATAGCAAACACAAATGATTTGTTTCGAGGTTCGAGCCACCGCTCTAGTCCCCGCCTTCACCTCCGTGAAGGGTTTCCATTATCCACCGAGGATGCCGTACAAGTTTGGTCTACCGAAGACCCCAAGCCCTTAGCTTCACAACTTACAAAGAACTCCACCTAGGAGTTGTCTCCACAAGAACAAGAATCACAAGAACAAGAGTGATCACAACTAGATCACTAAACTCTTTCTCAAACACTTTTACAATTCTCACTCTTCTTACAACTTCACTATAGTATGAGTAATGGATTTTTGGCTCTATGAAGTGTGGTGAGAAAACTTCAGTTGTAGAGTGATATTGGCAATCAAACACAACTGAAAAACAAACTTTAAAAGAGTTGGAAATGAAAGCTTTGAAACAATTTTTCTCTTTCTCTTGAAAACAATGAAAACCAAGGATTTTTTTAAGTAAATAACAAAGACCTATTCCCCTCTATTTATAGGGAGAGAATAGGTTAAAACTCTTTTCTTTTCACCTAATTTGACCTGCAAAAGGCCTCCAACAACTCTCTAAAACTCTGTTAAAGAAGAAGAAGAAAACAATTTTTCAGACTTGCCCAAAGAGGAAAGAGCCGTTGGGCTCTTGCAGGCATAACGGTCGACCGGCCGGTCGACCGTTTGTCTACTTGGCAAAGAGCCGTTGGCGCTCCGGTCGACCGTCCGGTCGACCGACCTCTTTGAGGAAACACAGTTTCCTTATACCGGTCGACCGGGCGGTCGACCGAAACAAACCGAGAGTGGCCTGCTTACAGTCGGTCGACCGGGCCGGTCGACCGACAGACGTGCACAAACGTGCACGTCCTGACACAGTCGCCGGTCGACCGGGCGGTCGGCCGGTCAACCTGAAATAAGGAAAAACAGGCTGATTTTGAGTTGGAAAATTTTTAAAAAAATATTTTAAGATACTTATAACTAAGTATTATGCAAAAATAGTCTATACACATGTTTTAAACAAGATACTCAATTTGTAATAAGTTTGGATACATGTATATATAAACTTAGGCATAAAACTTAGAAACAAACATTTTTAAAATAGAATTTTGTAAAGGGAAAAGTGTGTGTGTGTGTGTATCCTAGAGCCAAATATCACATACTCAAACTTTAACATTCTATTCTTACAATGATTCTAAAAGACTTCAAGGCTTCAAGAAGGGCTATCTCCACATGATCTTCAATTTTGCATCTTGAGCCCAATTGGAGTTATCTTGAGTCCAAGTCACCTTCCTTTAGGGAAGAAAACACCTATGCAAGATAGAAACCCTGAAACACACTTAAACAACAAATAATATTAGTACAAATAACTAATATGTTTTGTAATCATCAAAACACACTAAAGACGGTGATTGTAACCTTGGGCCAACATATCTTCTATCCTATTTTATAGGATCTTTTGTTTGTGGGAAAAAGGAGAGGTTTGTGGTTGAGATATACCACTTGTTGTAAAAACCCTCATTTGTTGGTTGCTCCCTCTTTGGTAGAGGTTGAGGTTTGTGTTTGCTCCCTCTATTGTGAGGTGGAGTTTGGTTGTTGGCTACGGGCCTTATCCCTCTTCGGTAGAGGTGGATTTGTGGTTGTATTGCCTCGGTGGCATTATAAGGTTGAGAGAGGAGTTCGGTACTCCTTTAGTGGATTAGAAATCCTTCTCGGTGAAGGCGGGGACGTAGAGCTAGGGGCTCGAACCTCAGAACATATCTTTGTGTTTGCATTTGATCCATTGTCTCTTAACCCTCTCTCTCTCTATTTGTGTTGTGCATAGCATTATTCATATTGCCATATCATTCATTCTTACTTGCATTTGTGCCTTGCATTATTTCATATTGTTCATCCTTATATGCTTGGCTTGCTTGTGTGTGTGCCTCACTTGTACTTAACCACAAGAGCTTCATATAGCACCTCAACCCTTATCTAGGGGAATCAAGAGGAGTTAGTCCAGAGCCCTTCACGGGGAATTCGGCTACACTTGTTGGTTGTATTAAGTGGTTGTGCAAATTTGTTTTAGCTTCCGCATTTAGTTTCTAGATTAGTATTATCACCTATTCACCCCCCCTCTAGGTGATTTACAAAGGAGAGAAACCCTTCTAACAACTTGCTGAGTTCAAGTTTGTTCTTGCCTAAGTCTCTTTGAGATTTTATTGGACAAGAGCTGTATTACTCCGTACATAGTCCGAAGAGAAGATTTCTCAGAAGATAGTGACATTCATCCGGTCAACGGAAAACAAGATTTACTTTCCACCACTACATCAAGAACCCAACATTAAACAAAGAGAAGATTTAAGCTTGAATATCTTCCCTCTCTTGTAATCAGATTATTGATCCTTTGTAATTTTCTTTACAATCAAATAAAGAATTTACACGCGCCTTCAATTTCCCATCAATTTTCCCACCAAACACCAATACACCATGAAATTGAATCACTAATATTAGGCAATCACATTCTGTTAATGGAAAAAGTGCGTGAACCTCAATTCTTTGATTTGGACCCCATTTTTGAATTTATTTCGACTCTCACTTTTGAATCTCGACTTGATCTAAGTCAAATTTCTTAGTCGATATTCGTTCCTATTTCGTTTGAACCCAAATCAATCATCTTTCACAATCACACTTCATTGTTGGACAAAGGTGTTGAACAAAATGACTCAAGAAATATTTTTGAAAAATAAAAATTCAATGGTGTTAACACTTTAAAAAAGACAAGATTCTTACTGACTTGAACAATATCTAAACTTGTTGACATTTACAAAAGACAAGTGACAGACAAGCTGACGACCAGTTTTGTACCCATCTCCGAGGAACAAAGTAGCAACTTAGACTCTACTGATCCAGTGAAGCAGACAGTGAGCTCAGATTGTCTCTGAAGAGACCTAAGCAGGTCTAAGATGCTAGGTTAGCTCAACACTTAGCATCACATGAGCCCAAGGGGATAGCCTCACCTGAGAGGCTAAGTTTATTCAACTTCGCCTTGAAGCTATTCGAAGCTCTATCAGTGAGCTAACTTACAGCTTCGCCTGAAGCACTCAGTTAACTCCGCAGAGAGTTAGTTTCGCTCGAAGCCACACATAACCACGCAGAAGGATGTTCGGTAGCTTCGCCACAGATGTTATCTAGCTCCGCTGGATAGCTTTCTTCTAACTTCGCCAGATGCTCATTCCAACTCTGCTACGAGCTCAATGCGGCAGCTCAGCTGTGGGTCTTTCATGGTCAACCTTTGACCAATTAAATCTTCAGAGATCAAATCAATTCAAGATCAAGATCAAATCTAAGATCAAATTTGGCAGTTATTTGCCATAATCTCTTGACTCTCTTAAAACAAGTAAGAAGATCAGGGAAGATCTTTCAATTATTTGGAAAGAATCAAAACAGATCAGGAGATCGACCTACCTGCTATTCCTAACTTCGCAGAAGCTGATTCTAGTCTCGCAGCAAGGCTACTTTTCAGATTTAAACAGATTGACTCAATCTGTTTCCAGATTTTTAAAGGACAATTATACCCCTGTTTTCCCTATAAATAGCCCACCAGAGACATACAACCAAAGAAAAAAAGAGGGAGAGCACGCAAGAGGCGCATAAACGCACGCACAGAGAGAGAGGCGGCTAAACAGAGATCTATTCTCTAGCTTTCAAGAATTCAGAGAGTTCAGAGAACTACTTCTCTAATCAAGGTGTTGATACCCTAATACCTTCCTTCCTCTCAAAGAATTTCTGGAACCAGGCGAGAAGGAATTCCCAAGTGAAGGCAGTTTGAGAAGTAACAAGTGGGTTCCACCAATCTTTTGTTCTCCGATTCCCCAAACCAGGTGAGAAGGGAATCTCATCGATCGCATCGTCAAAGGGACAAAGTGGTCGCGCGCTGACCAGACTCCTATCGGCATACTTCTCCAGAATCTCAGAGGAGATCTACTTATAATCTTTTGTGTTACTTGTAATTTAGCTCCTCAACACCTTTTTTGTAAGTTTTCCCCTTTGCAAAATCAATGAAAAATAGATAGGGATAATTTTTTAAATAAGACCAATATTCTTTTACTGGGTCGTACTAGAGATGTCACTGGTAGGTTCGTTTAAGATCCACAATCTCAGGATTGAGCCGCATTTTGTGGACCAATCAGACCACCCTCGGAACCACCACCATAAGGTAATTTTCTTTTCCTTTTCATTTGTTTCATGCACCTACACATTCACGATGTATTCAGGACAATGCATGAGATAAGTGTGGGGAAGGGTTTACTAACGTAGGCTGTTCTAAACTTTTTTTCTTTTACACTTATTTTAGAAAAACTTTAAATTTTTTCTTTGGTATAGAACTTTTTTCTTTTCTTTTTACAAAACTTTTTGAGATAAGAAAAATAGTTTTTATTTATTTTTAAGAAAGTTAAGAGGATCTTAGGAATTAAGAAGACCTAAAATTATGAATTCTTAAACCAAGTCAAAATAATTGATCTTATTTAAATTTTAGAATAAGAATGTAAGATTGAAAAGATAAATTGATCTTAAATTTTTTGACTTATATATATATACTTCACACTTACACAATTTTTTGGGATTGAAACAAAGACTGAAAATGTCATGAAAAAAATATAAAAATAAAAAGATAACAAAAATCACTTATTGAAGCTAGGTAGTTATGCCTCAGGAAGTATCATTATTCACGCCTAAAACGGTGGACAAAAATAAAATAATCCCCTTTAGTTTTGTAGCCTTATTTACTCGAATCCTTAAGCCTGAGGGATGTTTTTTCACCTGGTTCCCAAAACCATTTAGTTTAGGAGTAACTGGCGAAAGGCTCACTACCGGGTAAGCTAGAAAGCCTAAGAAAATTAAGGGAAGAAAAAAATTTAGTATGAAAGTTAGAGTCGACATCCCAAAAAAATCTTCACAGTTCACAAGGTACATATTTTCTAAGAATTTTTATGAAAGATCAAAGAATCGATTCAATTTAAATTCTTACATTTAATTTGTAACAAGATTTTTCATTTAGACTTTGTTTAAGGAAGAATAATTTTGGTCATGGATCACTTAAATTTTCACAAAATATTTCAACACATTTCTCTATTTCAAAATGAGTTTTTCAAATATTAACGCTTGATTTCTTTCTTTATGAATTTTATGGGTGTAATCCGCTGAAAACTCTCAAGAGACAAAACTCCTCCTCTAGGAGAAACTTAGAGGTTTAATGGCTTGTTGCATATACTCAGTGTAATCGCGTCACCTAAGAAAGTGGTATAATAATTTTCTTAGTTAGTTTTTCTGTTTTGCTCGGGACGAGCAAAAGATAAGTGTGGGGGTGTGATTAGTCTTCAAAATTGTATATTTCATACCACATTTCACATTTATTTAATATTAAATTCTATTAATAATATCTCTCTTGTATGTTTCTAAATCCATGACATGAAATAAATAAAAAACCCAAAATCCCATTTATTTGGTGATATTTAAAGACTACAAATATAGTCATTGACTTTTAGAAGCTGGATCTGTCAAATCTGGGAGCGAATTTGACAAAGCGACAAGAGGTACAAGAAGTGGTGTGCAGTAAAAGTCTGCACACCATGGCGCGGCGCGCGCAGCCCCAGAAGGGTCGCAGAAACGTGGCAAAAGCCACATTTCTGCTGCCTTATGGTGGGACCACGTGTCGAGCTTCGACGCGTGGCCCGGCGACAACCCTTGGTGCCCCCTTAGCTTATAAATACCCCAGGTTTTTAGAACTTTCAGAAGGAGAGTTTTTAGGTATAGCTTCTCCTATTTGTGTAGTTTAGTGTAGTTTTCTTCTTTCTTTTGTTTTTCATTTCTTTGTAGATCATGTAATAGGAAAGAGAGAGATGCATAGGATGAAGGTTAGGGTTTTTATAATGGAAGCTGGCATTGTATGAAAGATTTTCTCTTTATCTCTACTAGTTTTCTTCTCTCTAACTCTTTACATGCATAACTTTTTCTCTCATGACAACTAACCACTAACCATTTACTTGCTAACTCTTTACATGATAATTCACATGAATCTAATAGCATCTACTTGGCCTTGCTCTTGCAAGAGTCATTGATGGCTCATGATGATGGATTCTAACACTCTAACATCTAACTCGCTAACAAGCTATCATTATTTTATTCCATACTTGCTCTTGTTAATTTTGATGGTTTAAGTATAGCTTGCTCTTATTTGTTGAGTTTGGATGTGAAAGTGATCTATGGGTCATGCTTTGAAAAGCTTTTGAATCAAGAACTAGTGATGGCCAAGGATACATGTGTGACAACTATCACTAAGAAGTTATTATGGTTAGTGCAGCCATTAGTAGTTAGTAACCATGAGTTTTCTTTCATTTTTACTTTATTTTAGTAATTATAAAAATCACAAATACATTCTTTTCTATATTTCTCTTTTTTTATTTTCATTGTATCCTTCTTTTTCCATTCTTTTTTTTCTTTTCATTCTTTAAAATATAGAAGAACCGTTAACATACATGTGAATAGACTGGTTAAGCTTCTATCGCTTTCCATCCTTGTGGATTCGATCCGTTTAGCCTCTATGCTATAATGGAAGTATCGAGCAAGCCAAAGCACACACATTTTTATTAGTGATTTCAAAACACACACTTTTCGTATGCAGTTTTTTCACGATCACATATACATATATAAACTCTAAATTATTTTCAATTGGTCTTTTACCCCTTTGTTGATGATTGACAAAAAAAGGGAGAAAGATTAGTTTATATATGCATGCTATGTTTTGGTTTATGCATATATGTTTATATTTGTTTAGTTTATATATGCTTGCTATATTTTGGTTTATGCATATATGTTTATATTTGTTTAGTTTATATATGCATGTTATGTTTTGATTTATGCATATATGTTTATGTTTAGTTAGTTTATAAGTTTCATTGAATATCTGCATGTTTTATGTTATGCTTGAGTTAATGGGGAGCTTATATGAAGCTTATCTTTAATCTATGCATATATAACTCCATGAGTTTTGTCATCATCAAAACGGGGGAGATTGTTGGCCCAAAGGCCTATCACTCTAGTTTTGATGATGATTAACTCATGTAGTTATAGTACTAATGATCTTGTATTTATTAAATTTCAGATATTCAATCAAGATCTTAGTTGATGCTTTACTTTAACAAAAGATTAGAAGTCAAGTTTTGAAGTAATCACATGTTGATTCAAGAGCTCGTACTTCAAGATCGCATCAAGTATTCAAAGAGAAGTCTAGCTCATAGATCAAGTTTGGATCAAATCAAGATGCAGAAGAAGATTTTCAAGAGAAAATTTTCAAGAAGACTTGAGTCTAAGTTTGTAAGTTTAAAATGTTTGTTTTAGGATAAAATGTAAAGGATATATTATTTATGAATTGCTCAAGCTCATACACACATACACAAAATATTTAGATTATCTTTCATGTTAAATATTTTTGGTTTAACCATTTTTTGTTTTGATTTTCAAGAATACATCTTTCGGTTTCACGAATAAATTTCATCAAAACAAGTTTACATTTGTTTATATGTGTATTAGATTTCATCCATATACATTGTTGCTTTCATATTTTTTAGATAAATTATTTTGATGAGTTTATATTATGTGTTTAAGTTTTGTTTTTATCAAAACTTATTTTGGAGCTTATTGTCAAAAATATATATATTTCATTTACTATGTGTATTGAATCATTTTCATACACACTATACTTCAAATGTGTTTCAATATCTTATTTTTGTATTTGTACAAGTTTTAGAAAAAATCGGTTTTTCATTTAGAAATTGATTTTTGGAAAATACCAGTTTTTATTTATACTTTAATTTATATGTCTCAAGAATAGTTCACATGTTTGTAATATGTATTGATTTTTTATCACACATATTTGTACTTCAAAGTATTTATATAAACTTATTTTTGTGAGATTTATGGAGATTTATCGATATTTAAAATGTATTTAAAAGATGTTCAAGATTGGGTTTTTTGGCTGCTTGCGGTTGATCGACCGGTCGACCGACGTGCACATATGCTCGAGCCCAAGTGCGGTTAATCGACCGGTCGACCGACTGGCTCAAGCCCACTCTCGGGCTTGGCTCGGTCGACCGAGCGGTCGACTGACAGAGAGTTGTAACTCTCTGGGTTTGGGTGCGGTCGACCGGCAACCCAACGGTCATAAAATTGATCGTTGGCTGGTCGACCGAGCGGTCGACCGACAGGCCAATTTGACCCCAACGGCTAGTTTTTGACAGCCTTTATATATAGGTCTTTTGGCTAGTTTTTCCACAAGATTTGTACAAGTGTTTTCAAGAACTTTTTCACAGAATTTCTCAACAAATTTTTGAGCTTTACTTTCATATCAAATAGAGAGTTTATCAAGTGTGTTACTCTTGTGTTTTCAAAAACATTTTCTTGAGTTTTTCACTTTTATATCTATCTATTTTTTCTCACACAAGCTTGAGCTATCCATTACTATATCAATCCTCTAGGATTCTTGTTTGTGAGAGTACTTGGTGATCAAGAGAAGTGATCACCAAGTGTTCTACCTTATTATTTTGAGGAGTTGTAGAGGATGCGGCCTCAACGAGCTTGGGGGTTCGCCTGTGTTGTTCTTGCGGAAATAAGTGAGGGACTTGGGGGTCCAAGAGTTCTTGAGAGAGCTCGTTGTTAGTTTTGCAGCACGAGTGATCTTGCGGGATCGATTCTAGTGAAAATTTTTCATAGTGGCAAAGGCGAGGACGTAAAGCAAGTGGCTCGAACCTCGAAACAATTCTCCCGTATTTACGATAACTCATCTCTCTCTCAACTCACTTGTGTTTATATCTTTCTTGCTCTTATTGTTTACAGTCATATGCTTGATATTTACTTGTACTTAATTGTCATATATATTTGGGATTGTTTAATATTTTTCATGCTCTTATTTCTTGCCTATTCCTTACATGCTTGATATTGTGTTTATGCTCACACTTGTATTTAACCAAGAAAGCTATCATAACACCTTAATCTTAGTCTAAAGGAATCTTGTGGAGAAGTTCAGAGCCCTTCACTGGGAATTCGTTTTCACTCTTTGGTTATACGTTGTGTGATAGTTTAGTTTGCATAATAAGTTTTTAATTCTGTGTTGTTTGTTATTTAATTAGCACATCACTTATTCACCCCCCATCTAAGTGATCTCCAGGAACTCACAAATTTGCCCAAAGAGAAGAAGGCCATTGGATGCAAATGAGTTTATGCAAAGAAAGAAGGATCTCCAGATGGTAGTATGCGTTACAAGGCCAGATTAGTGGCCAAGGACTATGCTCAGAGAGAGGGAATAGATTATAATGAGGTATTTTCGCCTGATGTAAATCACTCTTCTATTCGTATATTGTTGGCACTTGCAGCACAATATGACTATGAACTGGATCAACTTGATGTAAAGACCGCCTTCTTGCATGGCGATCTAGAGGAGGAGATTTACATGACACAACTGTTGGGTTTTAAAGTTGCAGGGAAGAAGAAAGTTGGTGTGTAAACTTGAGAATTTGCTATATGGACTGAAGCAGTTACCGAGACAGTAGTACAAGTGCTTTGACAAGTTTATGTGTGGTCGTGATTACACCAGGAGCTTATATGACCCATATGTTTACTTTCGCAAACTACCGAGCGGTGAGTATATCTATCTACTCTTATATGTAGATGATATGCTAATAGCTTTTAAGAACAGATCATCGTTAGATAAGTTGAAAATATAATTATCTTATAAGTTTGAAATGAAAGATCTTAGAGAAGTTAAAAGGATATTGGGTATAAAGATTGAAAGAGACAGAGTGAAGGGGAGAGTGAATCTTACTCAGAAAGCTTACTTGCAGAAGGTGCTTTAGAAGTTTCTGATTGGTGATGAAGCTAAGTCTCTGAGTAGTCTGTTGGTCCCTAACTTTAAGTTTTCAGCTAGAATATCTCTGATGACAATAGATGACCGTGAGTATATGTCTCACATTCTATATGCCAGTGCAATTGGTAGTCTTATGTATGCTATGGTGTGCACAAAACTGAATTTGTTACAGACTGTGAGTATGGTATTGAGATACATGCATGATCCTGGTAAGAGCCATTGAGAGGTTTGAGATGGATTCTGCGGTATATCAAAGATACCGTAAATGCTGGATTAGTTTTTGAGAAGGATGTTGGAGGTAAGCAGGAGTGCACAGGTTATGTAGACTCTGATTATGTTGGGGATCTTGATAAATGCCGGTCCACTACAGGATATGTTTTTACCTTGTCGCAGGTACCGATGAGTTGGTGCTGTAATTTATAGTCTACAGTGGCTCTGTCCACGATAGAAGCATAGGACATGGCTCTAATAGAGGCTGTAAAGTAACAATTTGCTTCAGGGCTTGATGGATGACTTGGGGATCGAACAAGACTTCTTGCAGGTAGATTGTAATAGCATGAGTGCTATCTACCTAACGAAAAACCAAGTCTATCCTGCGATGACGAAACATATTAATATCAAGTACCACTTTGTGCGGGATGTTCTTAAAGATGGAGATATCGAGGTGAAGAAGATTCACACCAAAGATAATCCTGTTGACATGCTTACAAAGGTGGTTCCTGGAGTCAAGTTCAATCATTATAAAAACTTGTTCAGAATCCTTCCAGTTGCTTGAGCTCGGTATAGCTCATTTGTATGAACTACGAGTAGCTTGATCCCCTAGGTAGGGGTACATAAGCAGCCATAATGATGCAGCCCAATCACTAAAGCCGAAATCGTGTGTCGATTTCGCTGAGATTGATAAAGTCGAGATCTGTGTCAATTTCGCAAAGATCGTGTGTCGATTTTGCCCAGATCTCTCAAGACGAGATCGTGTGTCAATTTTTCCATGAGTTTATTAGAGTTCAGCTCAGATTGGAAAATCTTCACCGAGATAGAGAATGTAGAGAGAGAGGGTCAAAAACATGGACGATAGAGTTTTTAAAGCTCTATGACAGAACTTCGGTCAACCGGCGTGCACAAGGGTTGAGATACCTAGTACATCGGTCGACCGAGCGGTCAACTGATTTGGATAGTGAAAAAGAACCCCATTGGATCAGTCAACAGATCTTTCCAGTAAGTCCTGCAAAAGACTGGAGCTTTAAGCGGTAGACTGCCAATCGACCATACTCTTGGAGCGGTCGACCGGCCGATCGACCGTCAGTCAGGTCAGAGTTAATTCTGGACCCAACCTGGGCTGTTTTTGAGGGTTTTCTTCTGCTCCCCATGTTTTTGGATAATGAGGAAAAGTGAGTTCTTGAGAGAATCTCTTGTAAATCCTCTTGTAACCTTGTGTATATCGATAGATCTCTCTCTCTCCTGCCCGGGATGAAGGCATCTTCCTGAACCTCGTAAATCCTTGTCTCCCTCTCTCTTTGTGTGTTTATGCATCTAGGGTTTGTATTCTTGGCATGCTTCAGCCCCAACAACATGCACTAACATATTTTTCTTGCATCTTCTTAATTCATCTAAAGCCAGTGGGACTTGGCTCGGTGGTAAAGAGATTGAGTTGAAAAATGAGACGTCCCAAGTTTAAAATCGGACCACGGCTTTTGTTCCCAAAAAATAATCAAAGACCCATAATCTCAGAAAATATATGAAAATCAACCACGGCAGGAATCACATGTATTGATTATGAAGAATAGAAGAGATGTGAAAAAGATTTTTATTCTTCAAAGAGATAGCGATTAGGAAGTTGATAGTGGGGGATTAAAAATGAATTGAGATTAGGGGGGGAAAAAAAGAATTTTGTAGTGTCAATTTATTCTTAATTAAAGCTTTATTTTTTTTATTTTTATTAAATTAAATTTAAATGTGACATCTTCTCTGTTCTCTCTCTTTCAACCTTAGAGTTTCCAAAAGAATAAAATAATTTTTCTATAGTCATTGTTGAGTAATTGTCCATCCAATCTCTCACTCTTTAAAATTAATAATTTGGGTTTTGACTGGAAAAGAGAGACACATTTACAGAGAGAAATTAAAATAGAATAGCTAAAATAAATAAGACACTTAAACTTTAATATAAGAAGTTAGTTACACTTAAATCCTCTCCCAATTAAACAAAGTCTTAAGATTTGAGATAATAGCCATTGGATAAGCAGGCAAGTTTGTTCAATAATTTTAATTTCCATGTATAATTGTATGACGAATGAATAATTTGTGAATTACTATTGAAACTCTATAGATAATTGCATGTATAAATCATTAAAACAATATAGATAAACCAATAAGAATAGAATTCTACAGATGATTCTACATATAAGAATTAATGAAGAAGAATTTTTAGCTTATCTAAAATTCTACAGATAATTACCCTCAGAGAATAGTCTTAATGAAAGAGGTAAATGGATAAGAATTATTATAGGAAAGAAATCTGTAATTTTTTGAATAGGAAGGATTTTTTTGATTAAACAAATTTTGCAACTGTTTTTACTTTTCGTGAAGGATAATAGTCCTCAGCCTCGCTCACATTTTCTGCAATGCACTCTATTTTTTTTTCTTTTTTTCTTTTTTTTTTTTTTTTTTGAAGGAAAAGACTAATTAACCTATTTCGCTCAGTAAATAGTATACTAACTTGTTCTTAGACTGAGAGGGAGAAATTAACTCAAATTTAAGCCAAAAAAAAATAGGTGGATGGAGAGAGAATTAAGGATAGAACATGGTTTGAGGATTCGGGATCTTTTCTTTTTTTTTATTTCTAAATTTCAATATTACTTTATCCGTTTGGTTTTCGCTTAATGATATAGTAGACAGATTTTAAATGAGAATCTATGATTCCAACTTACAAATAAGATTTATTGGTTGATTAAAAACAGAATTTTTCTATTCTATTGAATTTGGAAATGAAAATATTTTTTCTTAACATTGGTTAGAGCAGTTAGAGCCATTCTTTGAAAGATAGTTTTTGTCAATGAAAAAACTTTTAATTTTTTTTTAAAAATATTTAAAAATGGTAATAAACAGATAAAACATATAAATTGACAGGTACAACATATATATCATCACTGAATGACATTAGTTGATTGTTCCTTGTCTGCATACATTACTTCGCATCTCTCCTTTTGCCTTATCTTGTGAAGGTTCTGCGAACACAAACACAAGAAGCGATGAAAGGCTAAAGAAGAAAGCAAAGATGACGTAGCTTTAGAAAAAGAAGAATAAAAAGCAAAAAAGAAAGAGATAAAGGAAAGTATAAAGAGAAATTCCTCAGAGTTCTTTGAATTCAAAGAGAAGGGGACATATTTATGCAATGGAAACAAAAGGCAGTATAAAGCTCTCTGTCTCTCTATCATCCTTTCAGCAGAATTCACTCTCGCTGGTACCAAGTGCAACTACACTAACAAAAGTCATGCCACTACATCAGTGGACAAATTATGAAAGAACTGAAAGTGTCCTCATATAATTTTTTTTTTTTTCCTCACCTATCAAAGTGGAAAATGACATCCTATCCCATGGAATTCTTTGAGAGAATGAGTTGGATTCCACATTGTGTGGTCCTAGTAACAAATGTGGATCATTTATTCATACTTTCTCAATGCATAATGTTTGCAATCTCTGCTATACTTTCTCCCTACATTGTGCCCACACTAGTGCTCGTCCTATTTGATCACAATCATATCAACTATAGTTATTATCACAATTCCGGTAACGAGAAAATTTTTTTTTGAAAAGCTGGCTACAATTAATCCTTGTACACGAGATATATCAGTATACAAACATTTTTCTAGTACACATCTCTTGCAAGGCTACATAGACTGTGAAATCAGATAATATCTGATGATCCTCTTCTTAACAAGTAGAGGCACATATATTCACTTAGATCCAGTGGACTTGAGCAACGAGACACGTTGTCAACCACAGATAAATGGGGAGGAGAATAGATCTCATCCCTTTATTTTCTCCTCAAGCAATGAGAATTCAAGGTCTACTACATCTTATTAGCATTGTTCCTCCTGTTGCGCGCGGGGCAATAACCAATGAGGAATCCACCAATAGAGATAGATACAGCTGGAGATGTACCCACACGACAAGAACAAAGAAACCAAGGGAAAAAGCAAATCAAAACAGTATTTAACGAGGTTCAGCAATTTGCCTTCGTCCTCGGGGTAAGGGAGAGAGAGATTTTTTAATTCAACAATTAATACAAGCAAATACCAGAGGGATACTTTCTGGGATACAATACATGAGGGCTCTATCTCATATTTATAGCCAGAGAGTCCCATGGATTTAGGAAACCCTGATTGGATTCGACCCCAAAATAGAAAAGGAGTCTGAACCCTAAAAGGAGAACAAGACGCGTCTGTCGGTCGATCGGCCAGTCGACCGATCCTTGTCCTCGGTCGATCGGCCCGGTCGACCAGGACAAACCGAGAGCTGGCTCATGTCAGCCGGTCGACCGCTCCGGTTGACCGTTCCTTTGCGACGGTCGACCGGGCAGCCGACCGGGCCATGTCTGTGCACGTCATGCACACGGTCGACCGGGTTCTGTCTTGGCCTGCTGCAAGCGCCATTCTTACTCCCTTTGACTTCCGATCTCTACGCTATCTCCTCTATCTCCTCACTCCCTACAATTCTCCACCTCAGTGAAGATTTTCTAAATCTGAGCCGAACTCTAATGAACACCTGGCAAAATCGACACACGATCTCGGTGAAATCGACACACGATCTCGGCTTGAGCGCTCGGAACGAAATTGACACACGATCTTGGCGAAATCGACACATGATCTCGACTTGGCCAACAGACGAAACTTGTTCCTTCAATTGAATCGCCAGCATACGTACAATTGATTTTCACTAATCTCACCAGATCCAAATTGAGTTTGTCGTTGCCACCTACAACTCTCACCAAACTCCAATATCAATTGTAAGTTTCCAACTTCAGCTCAGCTATCCAATGGAATGCACCATACATGCCTTCCCATCACTTAACCAATGACAAACACCATACGAGCCGACTAACGAACGTGTCTCCAACTCAGCAACTTTATGGAACTCTATTCCAAATGACCTCAAGAAGAACTCATCATGAGTCAACACTGACTCTCCAACTGACTGGCTCTCTCCAGTCCACATGTCTTCAAGATGATCCAACCAAATCTGAGTAGAGCACACCATACATCATCATCGGCTTCAACAAACTGGATGCATACTCCCCTTATGCAAGCTTAACCATATTCTCAACAGAAGATCAACTGTTCATCGAGATCACAATGTTTTAACTCTATGTGAAGTCCAACTCTTCACCTCTACGTGAATCACAATGCTTCACCTCTACGTGAAGTCCAACTCTTCACCTTTTCGTGAAGTCCATCTCTTCACCTCTACGTGAAGTCCCAATCAACTTCTCGGGAACCCAAACAACTTCATACGGGTTGCATCACCAACTGGTTGCGCCTTTACGTCTACCTACGTACCTTGCTCAAGGGATCAAGCCAATCGCAATTCATTGAAATGAGCTCCATCAAGCTCAAACACTTGTGACTGAATCTTGAGCAGCGAACCGACCTGGCTCAGTCATATAAAACTCCTTACTACCGTCATGGAGAACAACGACCTTCAACTTGAGCTTGTCAAGATCACAAGCTTGAGATTCATGCTTCTTCACCCACGTTTGTGGTTTTATCTTTGTTCCAATTGCTGCAAATAATTCAACATTCTCATCAATATCTTCTACCTGTTCAGCATCAAAACTGGTAACATGATCTTCATAAGGCACATCCGTGAAGTCTTCACTGATACCGAACCAGTTGGAGATGGTGGAGTGGCATCAACCTCCACCCGCTCTGATACTTCCTTGGTCTTCGTCCTCTCCACCTGCTGAGAGACGGTAGACTTTAACACTGAAGTCTCATCAAATGTGACATACTGACTTAACACGATCTTCTTGTTTTCGGGGTCCCATAACTTATAGCCTTTCATATTTCTTTTGACACCCAAAAATATAAACTTTTTTGCTCGCGGATTCATCTTTCCATCTTTGGCACTAAAGTAGGCCGGACTTTCAAATTCCCACAGCAAACTATGATCTTGAGCAACTTTCTCAGACCAAACTTCTAGTAAAGTTTTATCTCGTATCGCAGACAATGACAATCCATTTATGAGATGGCTAGCATACACAATCGTCTCAGCCCAAAACGATTTGTCTAATTGTGTATTAGACAACAAACACCGAACCTTCTGCAGTAAGAAATGGTTTATATTTTTAGCCAACCCATGTATCCATCTGTGAAATAAGTACCAATATCAGTGTTCTGGTCAAATTGTAGGAATTAGTTTTTGTATCTTTCAACATTTCTAATTTGTAGCTCCTTGATCTTTCTACCAGTCTGCTTCTCTATCATATCCTTCCACTTCACTAACATATTTAGGGCTCACGCCTTTGTCTTATGGGATATATCCAACAGTATCTAGATAAATTATCAATAAAAGAGACAAAGTACTATTAACCTCCAAGCGATACAGTCTTAGCATTACGTGAACACAATCAAGAAGACCTTCAGAGTGGTGAGCAGTGGTGTCAAATTTCACCTTCTTCTTATCCAGAATGCCGTGTTCACCAAATTCCATATTGCAGGTAGATGCACCTTTCAATGATCCCTTCTTTACTAGAGCTTGCAATGATTTTTCACCTTCGTGTCTGACCCTCATCTGCCAGGCCTGTGTGTAAACATCATCTGTAGAAATAGAAGTCTCCACCTAACCTATAACTGTACTACCTTTCAAGTAGTAGAGATTGTTCTGGCAGACGCTCTTCATAATCACCATTGAGCTTTTGGTCATCTTGAGAACACCATCTCGTATAGATAACACAAGACCCAATGTTTTCAAGGCACCAATAGAGATAAGATTCCTTTTGAGTTAAGGTATATACCTCACTTCCTTCAATTCTTGTACTATCCCATCAAACATCTTGATACGGACTGTACCTATCCCTTCCATATTACACGGATGATTATTGCCCATAACCGTGAACCATCCATCTAGCTTCTCAAAGTTAGAAAACTATTCCCTATTCAGGCACACATGATAGGTAGCTCTTGTATCTAAGATCCACTCAAAATTATCTGAGTAACCAACAGTAAGAGTAGTAACAGAGAAAGAAAATACCGATGAGTCTGAATCTGATCCATCCGCCTGTTAAGTACTGGCATGAGTACTGACCACCTGTGCGAGATTTGCCTCTGTCGTCGACTCCTTTTTCTTACCTTTGGCCTTCGGACAATCAACCTTCCAGTGCCCTAACTCCTTGCATAAGGTACACTGGTTCTTCTTCAGATTCTGAACCTGATCTGGACTTCGATCTTTTCTGATTACCTCTACCCTTCCGATTGGAACTCCTGCCTCTTATCGTCATGTCTCTGCTATTGTGCTCCCTGAAGAAGACAATCTGTCCTGTCTCCTTACGTCATAATTCACAAGAGTAGCAAACACCTCATTGTAGTTAAGGAATTTTTTTCCATTGGTAAATGTAAGAGTAAAGGTCTCATACTCTTCTTTAGAAAGAGAATTTAATTGAATTACCGTCTTATCTTCTTCATCGATCTCCACATCCACATTAATCATGTCTGTATGAAGTTTTGTGTAGCTATTCATGTGTTCGTTAATGGAGCATCCTCTCTTCATTTGGAAACGATAAAGCTGATTAGTCTACAATTTTATATTATTATATCGCATTTTCCTGCTGATTTATGAATAAAATGTCAGTCTAAACTGTATTTTGGTCTTTCTTGCAGATATCAAGACAAGGAGGGTAAAAAGGTAATAAGAGCTTAATTAAACCCATTCTCGGGTAATTAAACCCGGATTTTCTTGGAGACCAAGTAACGGAACTTCTAGAAGATGCATTGAACCTAGACCTTTGCGCACGTCAGACGAAGATCCGGACGAATATACCCGAAATCAAGTATACCAAGAAGGTACTAGAAGCGACGGGAACATGCTCGCCAAAACCAGGGATTTAATTCCCTGGTTTTGCCGTGAAAACGCGGCAAATGCCACGTTTCCGCGGCAATATGGTGGGGCCACGCGTCAATCTTCAGCGCGTGGCCCCGTCTCGTCTTCTAAAAACCTCCTTTGCCTATAAAACCCCTGTAGAGGCCTGAAACGGAAGAGAATTTTGGATTTAGGCTAGGTTTTCTATCTTTTAGTGTAATGTAGTGTAGGTGTTCTTCTTCTTTTCTTTTGTATTTTCATTTCTTTTTAGATCATGTATTGTTGACACTTAAAAAGACAAGATTCTTATTGGTCCGAACAATGTCTAAACTTGTTGACATTTACAAAAAACAAGTGACAGACGAGCTGAAGACCAGTTTTCACCCATCTCCGAGGGACAAGGAAGCAACTTGGACTCCACTGATCCAGCAAGCAGACAGTGAACCCGGATTGTTTCTAAATAGACCTCAGCAGGTCTAAAGTGCTAACATTTAGCATAGCATGAGCCCAAAGGATAGCCTCGCTTGAGAGGCTAATATCACTCGACTTCGCCTCGGAGCCATTCGAAGCCTCGCCAAGAAGCTAACTCGCAACTTCGCCACAGAGGACTTCCAGTTCCGCCAAAGGGTTTCTTTCGGACTTCGCCAGAAGCTGCCTCTAGCTCCGCTACGAGCTCAATGCGGACAACTCCGCCATTGGTCTGCTATGGTCAACCTTTGACCAATCAAATCTCCGGATGAGATCGGATCCAATCAGATCAAATCCAATTAAGATCAAATCAGAGATCAAATTTGGCAGTTGATTGCCACAATCTCTTGACTCTCCTAAAACAAGTAAGAAGATCAGGGGAAATCCTCCAACGATATGGAAAGGATCAAGAAGGTCAACCGACCTGCCAATTCTAGCTTCGCAGAAGCTGATCCTAGCCTCGCAGCAAGGCTACTTTTCAAATTTAACAGATTTGATTCAATCTGTTTCCATATTTTCAAGGGACGATTATACCCTTTGCTCTCCCTATAAATAGCCCATCAGGGGTACAAGGGAAAGAGGCCTTTATTTTCTGAGAAAACACGCACAAGAGGACTCCACAAGCAGAGACTTCTTCAAAAAGCACCGTGTGCTCTCGAATTCAGAGATCATTTAGAGAATTGCTTTCTCTATCCAGGGTGTTGATACCCTAACATCATCCTTGTTGACACTTAAAAAAGACAAGATTCTTATTGGTCCGAACAATGTCTGAACTTGTTGACATTTACAAAAGACAAGTGACAGACGAGCTGAAGACCAGTTTTCACCCATCTCCGAGGGACAAGGAAGCAACTTGGACTCCACTGATCCAGCAAGCAGACAGTGAACCCGGATTGTTTCTAAACAGACCTCAGCAGGTCTAAGGTGCTAACACTTAGCATCGCATGAGCCCAAAGGGATAGCCTCGCTTGAGAGGCTAATACACTCGACTTCGCCTCGAAGCCATTCAAAGCCTCGCCAAGAAGCTAACTCGCAACTTCGCCACAGAGGACTTCCAGCTCTGCCAAAGGGTTTCTTTCAGACTTCGCCAGAAGCTACTTCTAGCTCCGCTATGAGCTCAATGCGGACAGCTCCGCTATTGGTCTGCTATGGTCAACCTTTGACCAATCAAATCTCCGGATGAGATCGGATCCAATCAGATCAAATCCAATTATGATCAAATCAGAGATCAAATTTGGCAGTTGATTGCCACAATCTCTTGACTCTTCTAAAATGAGTAAGAAGATCAGGGGAAATTCTCCAACGATATGGAAAGGATCAAGAAGGTCAGCCGACCTGCCAATTCTAGCTTCGCAGAAGCTGATCCTAGCCTCGCAGCAAGGCTACTTTCCAGATTTAAACAGATTTGATTCAATCTGTTTTCATATTTTCAAGGGACGATTATACCCTTGCTCTCCCTATAAATAGCCCGCCAGGGGTACAAGGAGAGACACACACAGACAGACGGACACACAGAAGAGGACTCCACAAGCAGAGGCTTCTTCACAACGCACCGTGCGCTCTCGAATTCAGAGACCTTTTAGAGAATTGCTTTCTCTAATCAGGGTGTTGATACCCTAACATCGTCCTTCCTCTCAGGGAATCTCCGGAACCAGGCGAGAAGAAATTCCTAATTGAAGGCGATTTTGAGAAGCAGCAAGAGGGTTCTACCAACCTTCTGTTCTCTGATTCCCGGAACCAGGCGAGAAGGGAATCTCATCGCTCGCATCGTCAAGGGACAAAGTGGTCGCGCGCTGACCAGACTCCTATCGGCACACTTCTCCAGAATCTCTGAGGAGATCTACTTGTAATCTTTTTAAGAATACTTGTAATTTAGATCCTCAACTCTTTTTATTGTAAGTTTTCCCCCTTGCAAATATAATGGAAAACAAGATGGCGACTCCGCTGGGGAATATATTCTCCACTGTCAAGAATCAAGTGTCGCAATGCGACGAACAGACCTTCGGATCTAACTCTGAATTCAGAAAAGTCGGTGCAGCTAGAGCCCCTCTGGCTAAATCTTCAAGGAAAGTCTCTGCGGAGACTGAAAAGGTTCTCTGCGAACCTACTGCGGTTATTTGGCGCAACAAGGAAGCACGTCCGCAGTCTGATTCCTTTACTTGTGAGAACTTGGTGGTTCAGTTCGATCAAGGAAGATTTGAAGAACTCCTCTCTGAGGGTGGCCCGATGCTTCGAGCACGGAAGCATAGGAAGGTTTCCACGACCAAGGTTTCAAAGCAGAAACCGGAAGCAGAATTCTGCCAACACCCCTCAGCCTCACGTGTGGCTAATCAGGTTCCTTGCGAACCTAGGTCTCCTCTGTCAAGGCGGGTATGGAAGCCTAAACAGAAGTCTCCAACCGAAGCTTCAGGCGTAGCTACGCCTAAACCGCACCTCTCTCGCGAAGAAAAAGGCAGGATGCCTGTCTGCTCCAATCATAAAGTTACGACGGCAATCATACCGTCGTCCAATTTAAGAGCAGCAATGCCTCGCACCGGCCTCGTTCTCATGAGCGAAGCTACTGTACCACAGTGTACGCGCAGGGTCCATGACCGCGAAGCTGAAGCCAAAGTACCATTTAAGGCTAATTGTCTTCACAGCAGCATAGCGGGTAAAGCACCACAGCGTGTTCCGCTCTCCGGTTCATCAAGCGCTAAGCTTGCGCTTTATGGCGAAGCTAGAACCAAAGCACTGTTCAGTGCTAATCCCATCTACATGGGTAAAAGAAGCAGGACATCGTCCTATGTGCAATCCAAAAGAGCCTTTGCGCTCGATTGCAGAGACCCAACCGGGTCTGATTTGAGGAAATTGTTGACGGATAGACAAACCTCTTCCCCCTGTTGTCAACAAGTGGGATGTCAGCTGGTGACACTCCACTCGGTCCATTGCCGGCTGGGACCAATCCCCGCCACGCCTCCAAGACGACGGTCAGTTTTTGATCGGCTATCAGTACAGGCCCCGAGGAAACACCGCAAAAGGAGCACCTCACGAGATCCAGCCTCCGCATCCGTCAACATGACTGGGAGAGGACGAGAGCTGCGCAGGGGAAGACAAATAGCTGACGACACCCCTACAGCTCCCCAGATCCAGATTATAGCCCAGGTTTAGGCGAAGTCTTGGTGCATGAAGAAGGTGTTTTCCGAAACACCAGATCCAGGGTGGCGATACCCTACACTTATGAACAGCCTTCCTCCTCAACGGCCCTAGCCTCGCCAGAGCCCAGGAGATCACTCCAATCATCAGACGAAGAAGATGAAGATAGTGGGTACGCCTCTTCGGCGACAGTTAGGTCGGTGCGAACAGACAAAGCATCAGTCAATATGGCTGATAATGCTAACGACGACCTTCGTCGACGTTTGGAAGCTCAGGAGCAAACTTCCAGAACCCAGCAAGAGGCTCTGGACAACATTCAACAGATGCTCGCTCAACTCCTCAATAACCGGAATAACAATGATGTCGGGAGCAATCACGATGAGGAGGAACACTTCAGCAATGAGCAACCAAAGCCGGAGAAATCTAAGGAGGGTTCTTCCTTGGACGTCAAAATCCTTATGGGCCTCCAGGCTCAAATCGCATCCCTAGCTCAGAGGGATGAATTAAAGAAGGTAGGGCAGTCCATCCTTATCCGCTGGAGTGGGATTCGGTGCCATATCCACGAAGTTCAAACCACCAACATTGCATACCTATGACGGAAAGAGCTCGCCAAATCAGCACATCTACTATTTCCGGTCTCAGACTGGTAATGTTATAAGCAATGACGCCATCATGGCTAGGCTATTCATTGGCACTTTAAAGGGGGTGGCATTTGACTGGTTCCGAAGTTTTCCCCCGGGCTTTATCAACTCCTGGATCGACCTGAAAACTCGGTTCCTCTCTCGTTTCTATGAGGACGAACCGAAGTAACCATGGACAAGCTCCTCTCCACTGTGCAGAGGAAGGGCGAATCTGTCCGTGACTACATTGAACGGTTCAGAAATTATCTTTGATGTGCCCAGCAGGGATGCCATTACCCATGCTCTTACAGACATGCAGACACAACTTCTTAGACTAAGTAGAAGTTCGCATGGGGCTGTTAAAGCCCACACCTGGAAGGAATTGGTCGAACAAGCAGAGATAGCCAAGAAGTCGGCTAAAAAGTTCGAACCATCCGCCCCTAGAGGCAAGTGGGGGATGAACAACAAAGGGCGTAGCGACCTACCGTAATCTTCTCAAGCTAAAGGCAAAGAGACTATGTCTGTGGAGTTATCCGGAGATGTGCAGTCGAAGGCCAAGAAGAGCGGCTTCAACAATCAGGAACCTAAGTTCCTCCAAAACAGTACTCCTTCAAAGACGATCAGGTGGTCACGATATTCCATCTGCTCCACAAAGGGAACAAAATGAAACTGCCAGATGCTCGGCGTCCCAATGAGATAGGGCGCACAAACGACCCTAAATACTGCCTCTATCACAGGATGATCCACCATCCTACTGACAAGTGTTATGTCCTCAAGGACAGAATACAAACCCTGGTCGATGCCGGGGTTCTGACGTTGAAGACGGAACAGAAGAAAGTC
This sequence comes from Agave tequilana, assembly GCA_038442645.1. NCBI lineage: Eukaryota > Viridiplantae > Streptophyta > Magnoliopsida > Asparagales > Asparagaceae > Agave > Agave tequilana. Next base: position 31,948 of record JAVJIF010010559.1, on the reverse strand, counting down.
ACTGCCAATATGGTGACCCTCGAGTTCGGCAAAACTCCAAAGGTCACAGTTCCTGACGGGACTTATCCAGTCCCTGCGCCACGGTTGGAAGTCAAGCATCCTCCAGCTACAGCTCAAGATAATAAGGTCTTGTTCCCTTAACATTGGAGATAGGGAAATCATGTGGATACACCCAGACCTCGTCCAAGACGTGCAGTGGGATTCAAAGAAGCCCAAGTCAAAGGGAAATCTTGCAATGTCATTTCCATCCTGCCAGACGATGGGAACTTTACATCAGCTTCTCTCAGCGATTCAGAAGGGGAAAAGCTTGCTTGCACGGCGCAAGCCGATACGCCTCAGCAGACGGGCACCCGATCTGAAAAATCATACTTGAGGCAGTATGAAAAGTCTACTGACGAGACACAACAGCAAACGACGTCAGTACAAGTACCAGCATCCACTCCAATCCCAACCAAGGGAAAAGAGAGACCTAAGGAGGTGCGATTCGACCACGTGTTGAAGAAACCACCAGGCCAAGGGTTTGATACGCCCTTTCGGTTTGACATATTGGCTCAGCTGGCCAATATCCCAGCTCGTATCACTATACACGAGCTCCTTCGTCTCTCGAAAGAAACAAGAGAAGCACTCAAGGATGCGCTAGCCAATTCAGAATCCTTTCTGACATGCATGCCTGAGATTCCTAACAACGACGTTCAGTCTCCTTGCCCAGAATGTCATCATACACAATCCAAGGTGCCTGCTATTACATTCACGGCGGAAGATATGCTTCTCAAAGACAACAAGCACGATCGACCTCTGTACTACACCGGATATATCAGTTCAACGTGCATTGAAAGAATACAAGTCGATCCGGGTCCGCACTCAGCATCATCCCTAAAAGGCTCCTCTACTTCCTCGGCATACCGCTGTACAGGTTGTCCGCAACCACTACTACAATATACGGTTTCAACGCCGGGAGCAGTCACCCACTTGGGAAAATCCGACTCCGTTGCAGAATCGGGAGCCTGAAGTCAGAAGTGACATGCTATGTCATTGATGCTGACACATCATATAACCTGCTGCTGGGACGGCCATGGATCCATGCCACTGGATCGTTCCCTCTACTCTGCACCAATGCTTCAAATATGTTGAAGATAACGCGACAGTACGAACTGTCTTTGCTGAAAAACAACCATCAAGGGGTGGAAATCTACTTCACTGACGCTCTCCTGTATCAAGAGCCGGTGGAGCACTCAAAGAACCGTTGCCAGACGATGATGAAAGTGGCAACAAGGCGGATTCAGAATCCGAAGCAGGCATGCCAGCCATTCTGATTGGTGAACCAATTATAGCATGTCTCAATAATCCCCTATGTAATACTCCTTCAGAGGATGAAGGTGAATGGGTAATTAATGATAATATTTCTTTTGATTATCCCGCGACTGTTGGGCTATTTGAGTCCATTACGGATAGCTCCCTGCACATGCCTTTACACAAGCCAAATGCGTCCAGTACGCCCGTGGAATCCGCAGAGGGAGCCGTTTTAGTGATCCCGCCATCTAAAGAAGGTCAGTTACCGATAATCTTCGGTAGAACCCAATCACGGGGACCTACAGTCGCAGATTCAAGTTCAGACTCAGACACTCCACAATTCTTTCATTACGCGCGGCCAGCGCGCCATATTATGAAGAAAATGGGGTACGACCTAAAGCATGGAGGAGGCCTGAATTTTGGAAAAGGCGCAGTTTGATGCATGACTTTATGCCTAAAGGGAAGCCTGCAATTACTATGATAGTACACGCAGGGGGTTGGGATATGTTACACCCACATCGTCAGCAACGGTTCAAGCCAAAGACGATGACCAATTCCATCACATTCAGCCACATCCTCCGAGTGGGATTCAGATGTCAGTATAGGAGGAATGTTCAAAAACCTCACTGCTAATATGACCTCAAGCAGTTAATTGGAGCCCGCAGAAGCCACTGACGAGGAACCATGGGCCCAACAATTAGACCTTCAATGGGAAAAGCGATTCGAATTGCGCGAGCCACCTACTGAAGATAAGGTGATGCAGGTCAACTTGGGTAGTCAAGACCACCCTAAGCCCATCTTTATAAGTGAAAGCCTATCACTTACAGAAAGGGAAGAATTGATAATGCTCGTAAAGGAGTATATAGACGTCTTCGCATGGAGCTACGAAGACATGCCCGGACTTGACCCGCAAGTCGCCATGCACCGTCTAAATATCAAACCTGACGTCAAGCCAGTCAAGCAGCAACAACGTCGGTTTCGCCCGAACATTATAGAAGCTATTGAAGCCGAAGTTCACAAACTCATTACATGTGGCTTCATCCGGGAGGAACAATATCCAGATTGGGTAGCCAACATCGTCCCCATCCTCAAAAAGAACGGGAAAATACGGATCTGCATCGACTACCGTGATCTCAATGCGGCTGTCCCAAAGACGAATTCCCATTACCCATCACCGACGTCATGATCGACAACACATGCGGGTTCGAAAGAATGTCTTTCATGGACGGCTTTCAGGGTACAACCCGATTAAGATGTATCACGACGATGAGAAGCATACTTCGTTCCGAATACCATTGGGGGTATACTGCTACACTATAATGCCCTTCGGACTGAAGAACGCCGAAGCAACCTATCAGCGGGCAATGAGTACAATCTTCCGCGACCATCTCCAAAAAATGGTGGAGTGTTATGTCGACGACATTGCCATCAAAAGTCGCAACAAGAATGAACATCTTCGCGACCTGAGAACGATGTTCGACATAATGCGGCTCATCAACTGAAAATGAACCCGACAAAATCCTTCTTGGGAGTTTCAAGCGGCAAGTTCCTTGGGTTTATTGTCACATCAAAAGGGATTCATCTTGACCCAAACAAAGTCAAAGCCATTCAGAGCATGCATCCACCAAGGAATCTCAAAGAGCTCAGAGGCTTGCAGGGTAGACTGGCTTATATTAGAAGATTCATCGCAAATCTCTCAGGCCGCTGTCAACCGTTCACCCGACTCATGAAAAAGGGTGCTTCCTTCGTATGGGATCAAGCTTGCCAGGAAGCTTATGAAGACATCAAGAGGTACCTCACAAAGCCTCCAGTCTTAGTGGCCCCTACATCAGGGAAACCATTCTTGCTTTATGTAAAAGCTATGGACTACTCCCTCGGTGCCCTCCTTGCTCAAAAGGACGACAATGGCCACGAGCAGGCCATTTATTATCTAAGCAGAACTCTCATAGGAGCGGAATCTCGCTACAACCCTATCGAGAAAGAGTGTTTAGCTCTCGTCTTCACTATTCAGAAGACACGACATTATTTGGTCGGCCAGACCATACATGTCATCTCCAGAGTAAACCCATTGCGTCTTCTTATGACTAAGCCAGGATCATTGAATTCAAGATTGGCTAAGTGGGCACTTTTATTGTCTCAATACGACATGATCTTCACGCCTCAGAAGGCGGTTAAAGGCCAGGCCCTTGCAGAGTTCTTGGCTGCTTATCCAGTTCTGGAGCATTCAAAAACTTCACGAAGATATCCCTGATGAAGTCTTCGAGTCTTATGCAACCTCAGAAGAGGAAGTGTGGCAGATGTTCTTCGATGGAGCATCGCGAATGGGCCCTAAATGCAAGATTATTGCCGGAGTGGGGGTTGTGTTTATCTTCCCGCAGAACCATGTTCTTCCCAGAGCATTTTCTTTGACAGAATCATGCTCCAACAATGTAGCAGAATATAATGCTCTGCTCATCGGTCTTCAACTCGCCCATGGAATGGGGGTACGCTACCTCGAAGCTTATGGCGATTCAAAACTGATCATCAATCAGGTTAAAGGCGAATACGAAGTCCACCATGAGGACTTGGTGCATTTTACCACACGGCCGTTGAATTGGCCAACCTATTTGAAGCTTCTACATCGGGCACGTGTCTCGATCTCAAAACACCAAGGCGGATGCTCTTGCTGCATTAGCTACAACACTAGCCTTACCGGTCGACACCGAGTATCACCTCACAGTCGCAACTCGACATCTTGTATGCTCCAAGCATATGTTGGGAACTCGAGAAGTCTATAATGTCTCTACGGATCTTGAACCAAGAGACTGGCGCTTTCCTCTCATCGACTATGCTTTGCACGGTCTGCTTCCAGACGATCTAAAGGAGCGGCGTCTATCAGACGAAGGTCTCTTCGTTTCTACTACGATCCAACTTTGAAGACACTTTACCGTCGTTCATATGACGGTCTCCTCCTCCGTTGCCTTTCTCATTCAGAGGCACAACAAGCGCTCCAAGAAGCGCACGACGGTACTGTGGAGCTCATCAGCCAGGTCCAAAACTTAAGGACAGGTTGCACAGACTTGGATACTATTGGCCAACTATGATAGCCGATGCCATCCAATATGCACGAAGTGTAAAGCATGTCAGATTCATGCGGATTTCATACACCAGCCTTCGGAGCTGCTCCACCCGACTGTTGCTTCATGGCCATTTGAAGCATGGGGAATCGATGTCGTAAGGCCAATCAGCCCCTCTTCGACAAGAGGTCACCGGTTTATCCTGGCAATAACCGATTACTTTCAAAATGGACAGAAGCTATACCACTGCTTGAAGTCAAAACCTCTAACATGGTTAATTTCATCAAACACCATGTCATCCATCGATTTGGTGTCCCTAGGCGGATCATCCATGACAATGGTCCCCAATTCATAAGCCAGGTATTCTATCGGTTCTGCGATAAATACCGAATTCAGAATGTGGCTTCAACTGCCTATAATCCCGCCGCTAATGGCTTGGCAGAAGCATTCAACAAAACAATCATCAAGTTACTCAAGAAGTTCGTCTCCTCGAATAAGCGAGATTGGGACAAAAAACTTGATGAATGTCTTTGGGCCTACCGGACCACGTTCGAACACCGACAGGCAATACGCCTTTTTCCTTGGTATATGGTGCGAAGCAGTCATCCCATTGGAAATCCAGATACCGTCATTGCGAGTCGCTCTGACCACTAAGATCACATCAGAGGACAATGATCAGTTGCGTCTCCAAGAGCTCGAAGCCCTAGATGAGAATCGGCTACAAGCTCAGCAGCATATCGAGTTGTATCAAGCTCGAATCTCAAAAGCCTTCAATAAGAAGGTCAAACAGAGAGTCTTCCAGAAAGGAGACCGGGTTTTAGCCGTCAGACGACCGATGATTATGACGCACAAGACCAAAGGCAAATTTCAGCCTAAATGGGAAGGACCGTTGTAATAGAAACAGTCTATTCAAACGGAGCATACCGCCTTATGACTTCAGATGGCGACTTACTCATGATGCCTATCAATGGCAAGTTCTTAAAGAAGTACTATCCTTAATCAAGGATCATTCTCATGATCAAGTTAACACTACACCTCTGATCAAGATCTCTGTGTCCAAAGTACACACAAAGAGAGCCTTTCTCTTCCTCCAAGCGAGATCACACACCATAAACCAGTAAGAACCTGGCCGTATACTGGTTGTCTTAAAGGAGAGTCAGGGTTACACATACGTTAACCAGACGATCCAATATCCTTAACGATAAGGACAGAGGAAAATGTTGGCTTTTAAGCCCAAAATAAGTCCTCGACAACTCATCATGCTGAGGGAATAGCATGGCTAGCCCAATTCAAACGGTAGTTGGTAAAGGCATATCAAACCCGTTGACAGCTGGGGATTTGCTAAAAATCCTAAGGGACCAGTTCCCATTTGATTCCCTCGTTTCTCCCCGTGAGGACGAGACCTCCAAAATCACTTACCAATTCTCATCCATAGAATGGTAAGACCACATATACATTTCGCTGTTACGTTAACATTAAACCTATGACAGCAATTCTCTCATTTCTCCCCGTGAGAACGAGACCTCCAAAATCACTTACCAATTCTCATCCATAGAATGGTAAGACCACATATGCATTTCGTTGTTACGTTAACATTAACCTATGATAGCGATTCCCTCGTTTCTCCCCGTGAAAACGAGACTTCTCCCAAATTCTACTACAAACTCAATACTCGTTGACATTTACAAAAGACGAGTATCACAAATTTTGAAGCTTGGTGGCGTCTCAATCGGTTATGTCATTGCGACCTCTGAACCAGCAGACAGCTAAGTCTCAATTCCGCCCTGTTGACATTTACAAAAGACAGGTCTTGATACTCGTGACATTTACAAAAGACGAGTATCACAAATTTTGAAGCTTGGTGGCGTCTCAATCGGTTATGTCATTGCGACCTCTGAACCAGCAGACAGCTAAGTCTCAATTCCGAGCCCTGTTGACATTTACAAAAGACAGGTCTCGATACTCGTTGACATTTACAAAAGACGAGTATCCCAAATTTTTGAAGCTTGGTGGCGTCTCAATCGGTTATGTCATTACGACCTCTGAACCAGCAGACAGCCAAGTCTCAATTCCGAGCCCTATTGACATTTACAAAAGACAGGTCTCGATACTTGTTGACATTTACAAAAGACAAGTATCACAAATTTTTGAAGCTTGGTGGCGTCTCAATCGGTTATGTCATTGCGACCTCTGAACCAGCAGACACCTGTTGACATTTACAAAAGATAGGTCTCGATACTTTTTGACATTTACAAAAGACAAGTATCACAAATTTTTGAAGCTTGGTGGCGTCTCAATCGGTTATGTCATTGCGACCTCTGAACCAGCAGACAGCCAAGTCTCAATTCCGAGCCCTGTTGACACTTACAAAAGACAGGTCTCGATACTTGTTGACATCTACAAAAGACAAGTATCACCTACCTCGAGCTTAGTGGCGTCTCAATCGGTTATGTCATTGCGACCTCTGAACCAGCAGACAACTAAGTCTCATTCCGAGCCCTGTTGACATTTACAAAAGACATGTCTCATCTTTCGATCCGACAAGGACCGATTTCGGGCTTGGTGGCGTCTCAACCAGTTATGTCATCGCGACCTTTGAACTGACAGATAGCCAAGTCTCATCATCCAGCCCAACAAAACTATGTTCTCAAGAAATTGCAATACAATTTGGAACCGCAATTCAGAAAGAAGAACAAGATTAGAGATTCGACAAAAGAAGAAAAAATTTTTATTCACTCCAAAGGATAAAGTACTTGGAGCTACAGGCGCACACTGTAAGATCTGAGCCGCTCTCCAAGGGAGCCCAGCCTCATCCTCCTGTCATCAGCAGCCTGGGCAAGCGCTTGCGACCTCAGCTCGGCCTCATTGAAATCCATTGCCTGGGTCAGACGAGCTTCAACCTCCGCCAAAGTTGCCCTCTGTGACAATCCTTGCTGTGAGAGCTCTTCATTTTGAGCCTTAAGCTGCTCAAGCCGCGCAGTTTCTTCAAGACGCACCAGTTTAGCCTTGGATAAAATAAGATTTGCTTTCCTGATCATTTCCTCAGCCTTCCCAATCTTGTCTTCAGCGTCAAGAAGAGCACTGGTGGAGGCGTCAATCGCACTTCCGACCTCTGCCTGCCTTGTTTCCAAGGATTTCAAGTCAGAAGAGATAGCCTTAGCAGCCTCTTGAGCGGCAAGCCGGGCCTCGTGCTTTTGAGCCACAAGACGCGCGAACCGCTCATCAACTAAAGACTCCAGGTCCAAACAGCGGAGACGACGCCATTCCTCTACATCCTTCTCAAATTCATCCACCAGGAGTTCCAAAGCAGTAGCCTGGTGATACCCCTCAAAATCCCGAATACTTTCAATGCCACGGGAGAGGACCACCTTTAACTTTGAGAACGGCATAGTCGAGCCCTTCAAAACCAGGTCGATAGTTCGCCCTAAGCCTTTATAAAAGCTATCGACGAGGTCACCTATATAGTCGTTCTCAACCTCAGCCACTTCTGGTAGAGAGGTAACTTCAGAGAAATCCACCAGCCTGGTCGACACTATCGTGGAAGGAGCAATGGGAACATCAACTGTAGGGCAGATTGTCAATGATCTCAGCGGAGTCTTCATGGAAATCAGTGCGCTAGCCACCGCTGAGGTAGGGCTGACAACCATCTCCTGAACAGCAGGCTCAAATACTATAGAGTTGGGAAGTAGGGCTTGTAATCACCCTCAGCTCCACACTTGGCAAAATTGTCGGCATCTCACTCGTTGATATAGTTGGGAGTGAGGACACCTCCGGAACTGCTCCCCCTTCAACCTCTGGTCCTTCGGCTGACTTGGACCGATAAGAAGGCAGGTCACCGTACAGCGCATCCAGCACAGCAGCATCAGCCGCGTCGAAGCGCTCATGTCACCCCTTGACCCTTCGGGGAAATCTTCTGGCTCTCTTAAAGCTGATGCATCTTGAGGCCGAACACCTGTAACAAGACTGCGGTTAGTCGGGACACTACATGCAAAAGAAGCCAAGAGGTTAGGACAATACCAAAGGATGATGTCGCCTCAAATATCTCGTCAGCCACATCAGTCTCCAGGGGATCTATCAGAAAATTTTTGGCAGAATCAGCACGAATAGCCGGCTCGCTTCGCTTGCCGAGTATCCTGTGGACCACCTAATAGATCTCGATGCCACAGGACTTCCTTTAGAAGTCCCAGCGCCAGGGACCAATGTCGGCCACATCACCTCCGGACTCTTCCGAACGGGCAAAGGAACCAACTTCAGTTCCATAAGTAAATAGGGGATCATAATGTTCCCCTTGCTCTCCAGCTGCCTCAGCTCCTACAATCAAGAAGAATTGATAATAAGTCAATGGGAACACACAAAAAGGCATATTATATGGACAGGGTTATCTTACCCAGACCCGGAGCGAATTCACCGCTAGTCGGCTCAGCAACCGACGGTTCAGCTACTAATGGGGCAGCAGGAGGAATCGCTGTAGAGGGATGACCCTCTACGACAATCGTAGGAGCTTGGCGGCGGGGCTTCTTCGCCAACGATTTCCTACGAGAGCTACCTGCCCGCTTTCTTTTGAAGTGGACTTCAGAATCCTCTCCTCCACTTCTTCTACACAACGAGGGGGAGCCGTCCCCATCACACCAGAGCCAGTTACAGGAGTTTCAGCCCCCGCTCCCACCTCGAAGCGAGGACTCTCGGCATCTGAGGCCTCGCTGTCTCCCACAGCAACAAACTCCTCTATACCTGGGGTGCGAACCCTTTTGCCTTCCCTTTCCTCAGAAGCCTTCCGTCTCAGCCGCTGAAAAATTAACTTCACACCAGAACTGTTCACCTTGAATTCGAGAGGTGTGGAGTTGGAAGTGGCATACCACTGACAGAAGCATAGGGTCATTAGGAGATTGGGATTCTTCAACGGCATACGCAGCCGCGCCCCAGTGCCGCCTGCAATGAAGAATCACCAGGCACGGGCCCCATCAATAAGGCTCCCCATGAAAGCCAGATTGAGATTCGGGTTGCCCACGTACAGTTGGTCATATCCAAACTGTCGAGCAAACCGACTAGGGACGTAAGGCTCCAAGTAACAGCTATCCCCGCTCCGGTACAATAGATGTGAAGGCCGGATACTGACCAGCCACTCAAGACTCCCCGGCTCAGGGACGAATGCCCCTCCCCCGCATCCTTGAACTCTTCCCATAGCCTGCACCCCGAATACGGGAAAAATAGCGGAAGAGACTATAGACGTCATAGCGACGTACTAATTTACGGGCCTCAGCCACGTAAGTCTTCTGCCATGAGCATCCTTCGAATCGGCGGAGGAGCGCCATTCGAACATCTTGCGGGGGATCCTCTCCAGCTTCGATTAGAGAAGGACAATGCAAGGCGAACCACGCCATCAAGTAAGTATACGGCAGACCTATTCTGGGGTTAGGTCCGTCGCGGGGCAAAATGGTCCCCTTTCCACGCTTCATCGTTGGTGGCCTGCAAAAAGCCTCCGTCAATGCACGAAGGCCCCTCTGGATGCAGCACACCATGGCCGGGAGAAGACCCAGACGGCGACCATGAACCAAACGAACAGCGGGCAGCACAAACATTCGGATGAACGATGTCACCCCGAAGAAGATGGCACTACACATTTCTTCAGCCAGACGGTTAAGAACCGGCCAGCAGCCTCCCGAGACATGGGCTGACGAGCCTGATGATGGAAGCTCCGAAGAACATCACCCTGCTCATAGGGACCATCGTCTTCCTTCCTTCACAACTAGATCCCCTTGGGAGTGCTTTTGCATCCGGTCAAAGATGTCTTCATCAGCAACTCCGCAATGTGCTGCCTCAGGAGCATTCTCCATATTTGGGAACAAATAGTCTTCCCAGCTTTTCAAGCTACAGGAGGTTCCCTTATTGCCCCCATGCATACTGGAGCAAATATACAAGTGGCACATTAACTCCCTGTAGGTCGCGAACAAGGCAGGCTCCTGTTTCTCCGGAAACGCCAATTCTGCCTCGCACGAGAAGTATTCTTCATAGGGAAGGGACCCAAAAGGCAGAGCAGAGACTTCCCACATCTCATGCAGGCCATACCCAACTCACCGATAGGGGTGAAGAAGGTCCCTGAAGCTGGGCAATACAATTCAAAGATGGCGTAGAAGCACGCCACATTCATCTCAATGCCGTAGCAGGTCGCCCTGACGGCTCATAGAGGTTCAGCCCCTCCAAGTCCTCCTCGAAATGAGCAAGGATGTAGGTAGTCAAATCCGCCCACCACGTCTTCGGAGGGTGAATCCAGCCTGGAGTCCTGAAGTCAGTGGCCGGGTAGTTCCCATTAACCTTGAAGAATTGGTTGCCAAAGGTCAACGCCACTACAGGATTTTTCTCCCATGGGATGTCTCGCGACACATTCCCAGGATGTAGACCCATTATGCAATGAGGAGGCCCCGCTCTTGCATAACCAGGGGACTGAACCATTAATCTCCCTATGTGGACGGAGTCGGTATTTCGGCTCACATCCCATGCCATCTTCTGAGCCTGTGTCACACACTGGAAGGAAGACAAAGAAAAATGACGCTTGTTGGACGGAAGGTAGAACCTCTCGCCATCCAACTGGAAAATCCACCGCCCTTCCCCTGCATGTAGTTGGTGGTCAGGGTCTGGTGCGGCATCGCCGAACATGAAATCGGACTTCTTAAATTCGACAGTCGACATCTTCAAGGGGAGCTGTGGTCAGGATACTCCTCGTGGTATATTGATCACCACCATGAATAAGCGTATCTCTGACGAGAGAACTCCGCTCACTGAACAGAGAAGCCTGCCCTTGAAATTGCAAGCTGATATTGCCATCCGATCCCATGGTCATCCCGAACAGGTTGTTTGAAGGACCAGGAGTATAGTGTACTGCAGGAACAAAGAGAAACTATGATTAGTTCATCAGCCGAAAGAGGGCTAAAATCAGAACGCAAAATTTGACAAGGCATAGCCTCGCCCTCTGAGCAAGGATTGGCCTAAACAAAAGCTTCGTCCCGAAGCTTAGCTTCGCAGCTGCAGTATAACTCCGCATCCCACACGAGGACAGGATGCAGGAAAACATCCAAGTGTTAGCTTCGCTTTGGAAGCTTAGCTTCGAACAACAGGATGTGACAAAACCTCGAAGGATAACTTCGTCAGAAGGGCATTACGGTCCTTTTCTGTCAAATATCAAAGGACAGCTTCGCATCCTGTCATTCAACAGGATGTGAACCGCCTAAAGGTTAACTTCGCTTGGAAGCTTGAGGAAGAACTCCTTAGTTCTTGGATTCCTGATCAAGAAATCAAGGGAATTAGACTCATGTTGGATTTATCCAAGGACAGCCAGAAGTCAGCCTTAAAGGAGAGACGACAGTCTCTAATCAAAAGGGAAAGTTCCCTACCAGCGATTGGTCGTTCGATGACCGGAGGAGGAGAAGGACCCTCCACTGCAGAAGTTGCCACTTCTTTTCCCGCTCGTCTCTTGGGCGCCATTGAAGAGCTGTGGAAGCTTTCAAATTTTCTTTTAATGGAAAGGAAAGAGGAAGAAGAAGACTCTAAAGGTCTCTAAAAAAAATTTCAAGTGAACAGATCTGTCCTCTCTACAGTCCGATCGGACTTTTATAGGCCAATGAGCGCCTGAAACGACGCCTCGAAAAGAGTACAGGCTGTCGTTTCAAATTAATTTGAAACGCCGCCTAAAGCGCCTTCCCGAGAAGCGCTGATTCAGCCACTAAGGCTTAACCTCGCCAATGAGCCGAAGTGCGGACTTCGCACAAGTTCATCAAGAACTTCGCCAAAAAGGTTGCCTTAGCCCACTAAAGGCACAGTTCGCCGACATGCCAGCATCGTGCGAAGTTCATTGAAAAAGGACCCTGTCCTTAACTCTGCACAAAGTTTAGCCCCGCTATGGCCAAATTTCTCAATGAAGGCAGGCAAAAATCAGATGAGCAGAGGATAAACTTTCATTGATTTAAGAGCAAAGGTACATTGATATTACATCAAGGTTTTGTTTCATACAACAGATTCAGTTGCTCAGTAAGATCATTTGCGCAAAAGGCATACAAGTGGTTTTATCTGCTTCCAAACCAGACCAACTGGACACGAAAGGCCTTCCTCCTGCACAAGGCCGTAACCAGTTGTGCCACGAGGACACGGCCATAATTCTCCACAAAAATGGTACATTTTGCCACCAGGAAGCTAGATCACCTTTGATGAAAATTGGCAATGAACTTATCACCGCCAACACGATAGATCACCTATAATGGGAATTGGCAGTGATGTCAGTGATCTCACAGGTGTGACATCCGCCTTCCCGAAGTGGATCATCTCGGATAAGCGGCTACCAGCCTCACCTCAGAACGAATCATCTCGTATAAGAGGCTGCCAATAGCCTCTGGGACACACATCAGCTGCCCCAGTTGTTCCTCCTGCTTAAAAGTAAAGCTTCAACTGGGGAAGCATAAGGTAACTTTTCGGTCTCTTTCATCAAGACACAAGATCGGCGAACATAGCTCACTGCAATGCAAAATTGGAGCAAGTTAGCAGTTAAACACAAAAGATACTGCAAAAGCGCTAAAACCGAATTCTTTGGGGCGAAGCAATCCGATTTCGATTGGAACAGAGGATAAGCCTCGCTTGCACAGTAATGATGGGATAGCTCAGCAAACGCCAAGTCCTAGCCTCGCCTATACAGTTAAGCAAGACTGATCCTATTGGACACAGTCTTAGCCTCACCTATATGGCAAGACTGGCTCAACCTTGAAGAGACTAAGTCCCAAGTTCTGCCTGTGCAGCGGACTTGATATGCAGTGATCTCTCTCTGACCAAGTCAAGATGATAGCTTCGCTGGGAAGCTATGCTGAAATCCTTCTCCGCAGATCAGTTAAATGGAGAACAAGGGAAGCTAATCCCTGAAGCAGCCGCTAAAGCTGAATTAAGGGAGATGAATTCCCTAAAATCGGTGAAGTCGTTGAATGATCAAGACTTACCGGTCCTTGGCCGGATAATGACCAAAGTGGGCATTCCCACTAATTCAGAGATCTGAGTATCTCTCTCAACCAAGAGAAGAGGGGAAGAGCAGATCACTTCTCTCTTCAGAGGACCTCAAGTGTCCTATTTATAGGCCCCATGGCCTGAGCGCTGCCGCCTCAAGCGTGGAAGCACGAGCGCATTTAAGGCATTTACTGCGCCTTGAGAATAGGGACGGTTTCCCTTGGACCGTGCAAAGGGAAACGTCTCCCTCATAAAGGCACTTATTGCGCCTTGAAGAAAGGGAATATCCTCCCTCGGAAATGTACAAATTGGAGAATTCTCCCTCGATCAGCACAAAGAAGGAGTAATCCTCCTCGTAACTGGCCCATGGCAGTTGGCCTCGGAAAAGCGACAAACGCTCCAGGGCGAACGTATCTCCAGAAGCCCAGATGCGGAGCTACCCGCACGCGAAGCTACTCAGAGTCACGAACCTCTGTGCAATTCTTCGGCGAATCTACATCCCAAAGCAGGATTTAAAGCGAAGCTGAACTCAACCATTATGGCGACGTTCATTCTCCACCGATCAAAGCAGTTCAAAGTATTTCGAAGTCTGAGCCATTGATTAGACTAAGAAGGTGTACTTATTATGTGTATAGAATGTATTTGATGTACCCTTTCTTGTCTCCGCTATAGCCTAGGGCTATACGAGTCGGATCTCAGGGAGAGCTCGCGATGGAAGCTTTAAACGTATGGTAGTGAAGTGATCAAACTAGTATCCTTCTCTTGATTATAACTTAGTGAAGCAAATACAAAAGAAACCAAAAGAGGATGGATATGTTCATGGTGGAAGTGAAAAGAAATCAAGAAGTGATGTGGATATTGTATTCACAAGAAAAGAATCAAGAAACTTAAAGAAAGAGATCCAAGACTAGATTACCTTGCTAGCTTGCCAAGCTTACCAAACTCCTTGATAATGAAAGCTTTGCCTAATGTTGTCACTCCATAGGCTTGGAATTCGTCTAGCGTGTTGACCTAATTACTTTCTCATTTGCAAGATGGTGATTTAACCATCGGAGAAGAGAAGATCATACACTTGCAAGATTAACAAAAGCAATCACCCATGAGTAGTGAAGTGGCTAAGCTAGTGGTTAAACTAGTACATGGAATGAAAATCTAGCTACAAGAAGCCATTAAAGAACTAAAACAAAGCTTGAAGTAAATTGCATGAATTAAAGTAAGCAAGTAATAAAGCATGTAAAGAAAGCAACAAGAACTAGAATCAAACTCAAGTAGAGGAATGGAGGATGGATCAATCCTTGCATAGCTTCAAGTTGTCACCCTTGATTACACAAGCTCTCTCCCTCACAATCACTCTCTTTTTAATGAAATCTAGGGATAGAGAAGAGAGATCTAAAGAAAGAAAACTAGAGAAAAACAACTAAAAATTACAACACCTAAAACTAATCTCCTCTCTTCTCTGATCAGTTTTAGCTCGCAGGTCTTCATGGGGTATTTATAGGAGAAATGGGAAGCTTCCAGAGAGATGTTTGTTGCCACAAAATCCGGGGATCTAACGGCCCTAGATTGCCGCGCCCACTTGCGTTCCCGCGGCAAGATCTGGGCCGTTGGTCCAGATCTTTCTGGTACAGGTTGTTGCAAGTTAGTTTTGGCCACGTGGTATGGTTAGAATCTTGGTTTGTTGCGAGGATCTCTCTGGATCTGGATTGAGATTTGGCTTTATCCTTAATCTTGATTAATCACTTAATTAGTGTTAATTAAGTGATTATTTGAATATCTCTCCATTAAATGGTGTACCTGCAAATAAGTAGAGAAGAGGAGTAAAAATCACTTATTTATTTGTATTTGCATGGAAGTTATGATGTAAAATATGCACTTTTGGATACTAATCACACCCCCACACTTATTCTTTTGCTCGTCCCGAGCAAAACAAAGAAAAAGAAAATAAAATCTAAGCTACAAGTTTTATTACACCACTTTCGCAGGTGACGCGATTGCACTGAGCATGTGCAACAAGCCGTTAAACCTCTAGGTTACCCTAGAGGAGGAGTGTTGTCTCCTGAGGGTTTTCAGCGGATTACACCCACAAAATCCATAAAGAAAGAAGACAAATGTTAGTATTTTCGTAAAACGCATTTTGAATAAGAGATAAGTTTACGAACTATTTTTGCAAAAATATAAGTGATCCTAGGTCATAAGTCCACCTATAATCATTCTTCCTTAAACTTAGTATCCATGCAAGATCTTGTCTTCAATTAAGGTAAGAATTCAAAATTGGATTGAATATTTTTATCTTTCATAAAACCTAGATAATATGCACACCGTGCACAGTGAAGGTTTCTGGGATTTCAACTCCAACCATCAAGCCATTTATTATATTATTTTTTTTTTTTTCTTTTTTTCTTCCCTTAGTTTTATTAGGCTTTCTAATTCACCCATGTAGCGAGCCTATAACCGATGACTCCCAAACCAGATGGTCTTAGGGCACCAGATGAGGAAACATCCCTCGGGTTTAAGGACTCGAGTGAAAAAGGCCACAAAACTAAAGGGGATTATTCTTAATCACCGTTAGGCGTGAATAATCATGCTTCTTGAGGCACAATTACCCAGCTTAATAGGTGAGATCACTGTTAGGCGTGAGTCATCATGCTTCTTGAGGCACAATTTCCCAGCTTAATAGGTGATCTTTTATTTATATATATTTTTTTCTTTTTATTTTTTTATTTTATATATATGGCATTTTTGGTCTTTGTTTCCATCCCAAGAAATGTGTAAGTGTAAAGTGCATGTTTCTAAGGCAAAAAATTCAAGATAAAAATATCTCCTCAATTTTACTTACTTAGCCTATAATTTCAAACAAGATCTATTACTTCAACTAGGTTTAAGATGTCATAATTAAGGCTTTCTTAATCTCTAATACATCTTAATTTTCTTAAAAATAAATCAAAACTTTATCTTCTTATTTCAAAAAGTTTTTTATTTTATTTTTTTTATTTTTATTAAAAGAAAAATCTAAAAGATTAAAAGAAAATCTAAAAGAAATAGAAAATCTATAAAGAAAGGTAAAATCTAAAAGAAAATAAAAACCTAAAAAGAAAATGAAAATCCTAAAAAATTGAAAATCCTCTATGATCCTATGTTAGTAAACCCCTCCCCCACACTTATTTCATGCATTGTCCCCAATGCATCGTGATATATGTATGCTGAAACAAAATGGAAGGGAAAGGAATTATTTACAAGGAATATACAAGTGTAAACTCTCACCTGGCTTTTGGTCGCTTCCCTCTGGCCCGTTTCCCATCGTTCCAATGTGTTCTCTTTCTTGAACTCCATTGGGAAACGGTCTGAATTGTTCTTACCCTAGGTGATTCCAGTTTCAATTTGTTGTTATTTTCATTCATACTCTTTCCACCACATCGTTCACACACAAAGTCCTTATCACCACTCTCACTCAGAATCTCATCACTTCCAGTGTTTAGAAATTTTAACTCCTCTCCATATAATTCTTCAAAGCTCAAGTCAACATCTGGAAGTGGACAATTAGCTAACTTACCCCGAGTTGACTCATCTAAGCACATAATCTCTTCAGCAAACAAGTCTTCAAATGATATATCAATTGGAGGTTCAAATACAGTCTCAGTTGGCTCATTGAAAGTGAAGATATCCAAATCAACTTTCCCCGTTTGAAAGGGTACTCGGATAAGAGAATCACAAGATTGTGACTCATCTTTTGGATCTTCACCTTCCTCCTCACAATTGTTACTAATGAAATTAACCTCAAATGTTTGATCTTTTGTTTTGTGAGGCTGTGTGTGGAAGACATTGTGTTCATGTGTCATGTTACCAAAAGTCAACCTCATAGATCCATTCCGGCAATTAATGATTGCATTTGCAGTAGCCAGGAATGGTCGACCCAGAATGACAGGAATTTGTGCCCTTTGATTGGAATTTGATACTGGTTTTGTTTCAAGGACAACAAAGTCAACAGGATAAAAGAATTCTCCAACTTTGACCAGGACATCTTGAATTACCCCTTGGGTTTAGTAACAGAGCGATCAGCCAATTGGATGGTCATTTGGGTCGGGAGGAGATCACCTAACCCTAATTGTTGTACACAGAGAAAGGTAGGAGATTGATACTGGCCCCCAAATCAAGAAGTGCCCTATTTATTGTAGTCTGTCCTATGATGCATGAAATGGTGGGGCTCCCTGGGTCTTTATACTTAACAGAATTGGACCAGTGAGCAGCTCATTGATGGATGATGCAAGGAAGACTTTTTTAGGGACTTGGGTCTTCCTCTTCTTGGTGCACATTTCCTTCAAAAATTTGGCATATGATGGCACTTGTTGAATGGCATCAAGAAGAGGGACATTGACTTGGACCTTATTGAATGTTTCTTTTATTTTCTCCATGTGAGCATTTGACTTATTATTTAGAAGCCTATTTGGATATGGTACTCTAGGCTTATAAGGTTGCTCATCTACCTTTTTTTTCCCCTTGGCTTTGGAAGTGGATGGCTCTGTACTAGAGGATGGGTTGTTAAAAGTTGGTGACATTGGGACATGAGGAGTTTGCTTTGGTACTGGATGAGATTGTGGACTAGAAACCTTATTGTCAACTTGTTTTCCAGATCTCAGGGTATGAATAGCATGACATTGACTGGGTCCTGAATCTTCCACTTTATTCAAAGAGAAGTGGTGTTTAGGATTTGGCAATGGCTGGTTTGGGAAAAAACTTTTTTGATTCTCAGCCAATTGACCAATTTGGACCTTTATTTTATTCAACTCCTGCTCCTGGTTCTTTGTAAAGGTTTCTAGCATTTTTTTCAACTCAGATATTTCAGAATTATTTTGGGGTGGATGTTGAGGATATGGAGATTGGAACTGTGATTGGTAATATGGTGGTGGGTCCTGATATGACTGATATGACTGTGGTGGACTTTGAGGTGGATGAACATACAGTGAATTCTGACTGAAACTGGATGGATGAAACTGAGCATTGTTTGGATATGGAAGTGGTGGCATATGATGCTCGGACCAGACTGACTCCATGAAAAATTGGATGGTTCTGCCATCCTGAATTGTAAGTATTAGAGTATGGGGGTCTGGTAAATGCTGCATTCATGTTCTCCTGAAATGGGGGCTGATACAATGGACACTCCTCAACAACATGGCTAAGGTCTTGACATTTGGTGCAACCTGGTCTAATCAAAGGCAATGGGTTGACCTGGTTGACCACAGAATTCCCTATTGACTCAAGCAACTCTATCCTCTTCATTAATTGTGTGATCTTGGTTTCTGAAGCTAGAGAGGATTCTTTGGATTGTGTACCAGTTCTGGAAGTGGTGGGAGTCGGTTTATCAGGGCATGACTCCCACTGAATGGTTTCTCAGCTAGGGTTTCAAAGAGATCCCACCCCTGATGTTCATCTTTCTTCAGAAATTCCCCTTGGCACAAGGATTCCAAAAGGGTTTTTGTTTGGTAATCTAATCCATCATAGATAATCTGGCATAGCCGCCATTTCTCTATGCCGTGATGGGGACATAGGGCTAAGAGGTCTTTGAAACGCTCAAGATATTTCCAGAAAGGTTCATTTTGTTCTTGCTTGAATTGCATTATGTTTTTTCTCATGAGGGCTGTTTTGTGGATAGAATAGAATTTCCTAAGAAAGACCTTAACAAAATCATCCCATGAAGATATGGAACTGACAGGAAGACTATAAAGCCATTTCTTAGCTAAATCCTTAAGTGCAAACGGTATGAACCGTAACCTAACAGCATCCTCAGAAAGTTGGGATATTCTCATCATTGGCATACCTCTTCAAACTCACGAATAAAGAGGTATGCGTCCTCAGACTCTAGACCATGGAAATGGAGAAGTGTACTAATGAATTGTGGTTTCAGCTCAAAATGATTTCCATTAGGCTCGGGGAGAAGAATGCATGAAGGAATGGAGGTGCGAATCGGATAGAATCGATCTTGAAGTGAGACGTTGTTGGTCATGATGTGAAGTGGTTGTGTAAGTGTAAGTGTAGAATTAGGATCACAAAACCACTATTGTATATACAATCACAAACAACGTGCACCGATCACCCAGCGAAAAAAGAAAAATAACAAACAAAAAAAAAAAATCAATCCAAGCTTGTCTAGGTTTCTGGTCCTAGATGACTCCTAAATAGACTGTCCACAGGAGGTTTAGTGTAGACCTTGACTATAAGCAAATCAGCCAGGGAAGGGTAAAGTCGTTGGGAGGTTTTCCGTCCGAAGACGTTCCTTAATTAAGTAACCAACAACCTTCGGGCTTTCGGCCCTTAACCCCTTTCCTAGACACCGATTTTACAGAAGTCAATTTCCAACACTTTTCCCCCTTAGGATAATCTCCTAAGTGAGTCCAGATGTCCCTAGGGCCAACGTCTATCAAATTTTATTTACAAGCTTAGGATTTGAGTACGTGGGAAAATGATTTCCGGGCTAAGGAAAGGGTAATGACCTCCCCCACCTTATGTTATTTACAGGAATTGCCCTTAGAATTAATTGTGCAAGTGTACGATATAGAAACAAACAAGGTTCACTCCAAGTAAGAAAAATCAAACAAAGAGTGAGTCTTAGTCTATATGCAATGAATCACGTACCTTGTCCCACGCACTCTTCAACAGTAAATTTAAAGTAATTGAAAGACACGTGCCTATAATGCAAGATGTCTAACAATTTTTTAGCAATTATCAACCATTTCTTACTGTTGAATTAATTAACAGGAATACAGTGAAGTATACAGGAAATGAAGTATATAGGCAGCAGTATCTTGCAGAGCAGAAGCCCCTGCAAAAATTTTGTAAGTAGTGAACTCTAAAGTGCCGCGTTTCCCACGGCAATTCTTGTGGATCCGCGGCACAATAGAGGGATCCTGGGCTCTGCTTTCTTGAGCAGAGGCCCAGGTCCACTTATATGATTCTGCTGTGCAAATATTTCTGAATCTTCAACCTGTACCTGCAACAGAGAAGATATATCGTTTAGTTTCTCACTTTTAAAAATATACCGTCGCTCTCCCCGCAACGGCGCCAAAAATTGATTAGACTAAGAAGGTGTACTTATTATGTGTATAGAATGTATTTGATGTACCCTTTCTTGTCTCCGCTATAGCCTAGGGCTATACCGAGTCGGATCTCAGGGAGCGCTCGCGATGGAAGCTTTAAACGTATGGTAGTGAAGTGATCAAACTAGTATCCTTCTCTTGATTATAAACTTAGTGAAGCAAATACAAAAGAAACCAAAAGAGGATGGATATGTTCATGGTGGAAGTGGAAAAGAAATCAAGAAGTGATGTGGATATTGTATTCACAAGAAAAGAATCAAGAAACTTAAGAAAGAGATCCAAGACTAGATTACCTTGCTAGCTTGCCAAAGCTTACCAACTCCTTGATAATGAAAGCTTTGCCTAATGTTGTCACTCCATAGGCTTGGAATTCGTCTAGCGTGTTGACCTAATTACTTTCTCATTTGCAAGATGGTGATTTAACCATCGGAGAAGAGAAGATCATACACTTGCAAGATTAACAAAAGCAATCACCCATGAGTAGTGAAGTGGCTAAGCTAGTGGTTAAACTAGTACATGGAATGAAAATCTAGCTACAAGAAGCCATTAAAGAACTAAAACAAAGCTTGAAGTAAATTGCATGAATTAAAGTAAGCAAGTAATAAAGCATGTAAAGAAGCACAAGAAACTAGAATCAAACTCAAGTAGAGGAATGGAGGATGGATCAATCCTTGCATAGCTTCAAGTTGTCACCCTTGATTACACAAGCTCTCTCCCTCACAATCACTCTCTTTTGTAATGAAATCTAGGGATAGAGAAGAGAGATCTAAAGAAAGAAAACTAGAGAAAAACAACTAAAAATTACAACACCTAAAACTAATCTCCTCTCTTCTCTGATCAGTTTTAGCTCGCAGGTCTTCATGGGGTATTTATAGGAGAAATGGGAAGCTTCCAGAGAGATGTTTGTTGCCACAAAATCCGGGGATCTAACGGCCCTAGATTGCCGCGCCCACTTGCGTTCCCGCGGCAATCTGGGCCGTTGGTCCAGATCTTTCTGGTACAGGTTGTTGCAAGTTAGTTTGGCCACGTGGTATGGTTAGAATCTTGGTTTGTTGCGAGGATCTCTCTGGATCTGGATTGAGATTTTGGCTTTATCCTTAATCTTGATTAATCACTTAATTAGTGTTAATTAAGTGATTATTTGAATATCTCTCCATTAAATGGTGTACCTGCAATAAGTAGAGAAGAGGAGTAAAAATCACTTATTTATTTGTATTATGCATGAAAGTTATGATGTAAAATATGCACTTTTGGATACTAATCAGCCATTGCAGACTTTCGAAAACTTTGAAGGGGGTCTTGTTGACACTTAAAAAAGACAAGATTCTTATTGGTTCGAACAATGTCTGAACTTGTTGACATTTACAAAAGACAAGTGACAGACGAGCTGAAGACCAGTTTTCACCCATCTCCGAGGGACAAGGAAGCAACTTGGACTCCACTGATCCAGCAAGCAGACAGTGAACCCGGATTATTTCTAAACAGACCTCAGCAGGTCTAAGGTGCTAACACTTAGCATCGCATGAGCCCAAAGGGATAGCCTCGCTTGAGAGGCTAATATCACTCGACTTCGCCTCGAAGCCATTCAAAGCCTCGCCAAGAAGCTAACTCGCAACTTCGCCACAGAGGACTTCCAGCTGCCGCCAAAGGTTTTCTTTCGGACTTCGCCAGAAGCTACTTCTAGCTCCGCTATGAGCTCAATGTGAACAGCTCCGCTATTGGTCTGCTATGGTCAACCTTTGACCAATCAAATCTCCGGATGAGATCGGATCCAATCAGATCAAATCCAATTAAGATCAAATCAGAGATCAAATTTGGCAGTTGATTGCCACAATCTCTTGACTCTTCTAAAACGAGTAAGAAGATCAGGGGAAATCCTCCAACGATATGGAAAGGATCAAGAAGGTCACTGACCTGCCAATTCTAGCTTCGCAGAAGCTGATCCTAGCCTCGCAGCAAGGCTACTTTCCAGATTTAAACAGATTTGATTCAATCTGTTTTCATATTTTCAAGGGACAATTATACCCTTGTTCTCCCTATAAATAGCCCGCCAGGGGTACAAGAGAGACCACACAAGACGGACGGACACACAGAAGAGGACTCCACAAGCAGAGGCTTCTTCACAACGCACCGTGCGCTCTCGAATTCAGAGACCTTTTAGAGAATTGCTTTCTCTAATCAGGGTGTTGATACCCTAACATCGTCCTTCCTCTCAAGGAATCTCCGAACCAGGCGAGAAGGATTCCTAATTGAAGGCGATTTTGAGAAGCAGCAAGAGGGTTCTACCAACCTTCTGTTCTCTGATTCCCGGAACCAGGCGAGAAGGGAATCTCATCGCTCGCATCGTCAAAGGGACAAAGTGGTCGCGCGCTGACCAGACTCCTATCGGCACACTTCTCCAGAATCTCTGAGGAGATCTACTTGTAATCTTTTTAAGAATACTTGTAATTTAGCTCCTCAACTCTTTTTATTGTAAGTTTTCCCCTTTGCGAATATAATGAAAATCAGTCCTTCTTCTCAAGGAATCTCCGGAACCAGGCGAGAAGGAATTCCTAATTGAAGGCGATTTTGAGAAGCAGCAAGAGGGTTCTACCAACCTTCTATTCTCTGATTCCCGAAACCAGGCGAGAAGGGATCTCATCGCTTCGCTCGCATCGTCAAAGGGACAAAGTGGTCGCGCGCTGACCAGACTCCTATCGGCACACTTCTCCAGAATCTCTGAGGAGATCTACTTGTAATCTTTTTAAGAATACTTGTAATTTAGCTCCTCAAACTCTTTTTTGTAAGTTTTCCCCTTTTGCAAATATAATGGAAAACAAGATGGCGACTCCGCTGGGGATGAAATTCTCCACTGCCGAGAATCAAGTGTCGCAATGCAACGAACAGACCTTCGGGTCTAACTCTGAATTCAGAAAAGCCGGTGCAGCCAGAGCCTCTCTGGCTAAATCTTCAAGGAAAGTCTCTGCGGAGACAGAAAAAGTTCTCTGCGAACCTACTGCGGTTATTTGGCGCAACAAGGAAGCACGTCCGCAGTCTGATTCCTTTACTTGTGAGAACTTGGTGGTCCAGTTCGATCAAGGAAGATTTGAAGAAGTCCTCTCTGGGGGTGGCCCAATGCTTCGAGCACGGAAGCATAGGAAGGTTTCCACGACCAAGGTTTTAAAGCAGAAACCGGAAGCAGAATTCTGCAAACACCCCTCAGCCTCGCGTTGTGGCTAATCAGGTTCCTCGCAAACCTAAGTCTCCTCTACCAAGGTGGGTATGGAAGCCTAAACAGAAGCCTCCAACCGAAGCTTCAGGCGTAGCTACGCCTAAACCGCGCCTCTCTCGCGAAGAAAAAGGCAAGATGCATGTCTGCTCCAATCATAAATTCAAGACGGCAATCATACCGTCGCCCAATTCAAGAGCAGCAATGCCTTGTGCCAGCATCGTTCTTATGAGCAAAGCTACAGTACCACAGCATACTCACTGCGTCCATGGCCGCAAGGCTAAGGCCAAAGTGTTATCTAAGGCAAATCCCCTTTGCAGCGGCATAGCGGGTAAAGCACCACAGCGTGCTCCGCTTTCTAGTGCGTCAAGCACTAAGTTCGCGCCTGTTGGCGAAGCTAGAACTGAAGTTCTATTCAGTGCTAATCCCTTCCGCAGGGATAATAGGAACGGAACATCATCCTATGTACGCTCTAGAAAGGCCTCTCCACAGGATTATGTAGGCTCCCATGGGCCTGACTTGCGGGAATTCTTGGCGAACAAGCGGAAGTCGGTGTCTTTCCGAACTACTTCCCCCTGTTGTCAACAAAGGGGATGCCAGCTGGTGACAATCCATTCAGCTCGTTGCCGGTCACGACGAATCCTCGCCACTCCTCCATGCCGGCAATCAGTCTTTGATCGGCTGTCTGTACATCTCCCTATGAAGCATCGCAGAAGGAGCACCTCACGAGATCCAGCCTCCGCATCCATCAACATGACTGGGAGAGGACGAGAGTTACGCGGAGGAAGTCAAACATCTGACGACACCCGCAGCTTCCCAGATCCAGATTACAGCCCAGGCTTAGGCGAAGTCTTGGTGCATGAAGAAGGTGTCTTCCGAAACACCAGATCCAGGGTGGCGATACCCTACAGTTACGAGCAGCCTTCTTCCTCGACGGCCCTAGCCTCGTCACAGACCAGGAGATCGCTCCAATCATCGGACGAAGAAGATGAAGATAGTGGGTACGCCTTTTCGGTGACAGTTAGCTCGGTGCGAACAGACAGAGCATCAGTCAATATGGCTGATAACGTCAACGACGACCTTCGTCGGCGCCTGTAAGCTCAGGAGCAAACTTTCAGAACCCAGCAAGAAGCCTTGGATAATATTCAACAGATGCTTGCTCGACTCCTCAGCAATCGGAATGACAACGATGCCGGGAGCAATCACGATGAGGAGGAACACTTCAGCAATGAGCAGCCAAAGCCGGAGAAATCCAAGGAGGGTTCTTCCTTAAACGCCGAAGTCTTTAAGGGCCTCCAAGCTCAAATCGCATCCCTAGCTCAGAGGGATGAATTAAAGAAGGTAGGGGCGGTCCGTCCTTATCCGTTGGAGTGGGATTCGGTGCCATATCCACCGAATTCAAACACCAACGTTGCATACCTATGATGGAAAGAGCTCGCCAAATCAGCACATCTACTATTTTCGGTCTCAGACTGGTAATGTTATAAGCAATGATGCCATCATGGCTAGGCTATTCATTGGCACCTTAAAGGGGGTGGCATTTGACTGGTTCCGAAGTCTTCCCCCGGGCTCTGTCAATTCCTGGATCGACCTGAAAACCCGGTTCCTCTCTCTTTTTATGAGGACGATACCGAAGTAACCATGGATAAGCTCCTCTCCACTGTGCAGAAGAAGGGCGAATCTGTCCGTGACTACATTGAGCGGTTCAGAAATCTGTCTTTGATGTGCCCAGCAGGAATGTCATTACCCATGCTCTTACAGACATGCAGACACAACTTCTTAGACCAAGTGGAAGTTCGCATGGGGGCTGTTAAATCCCACACCTGGAAAGAATTGGTCGAACAAGCTGAGATAGCCGAGAAGTCGGCTAAAAAGTTCGAACCATCCACCCCTAGAGGCAAATGGGGGTGTGAACAACAAAGGGCGTAGCGACCTACCGCAATCCTCTCAAGCTAAAGGCAAAGAGACTATGTCTGTGGAGTTATCTGGAGATGTGCAGTCGAAGGCCTAGAGGAGCGGCTTCAACAATCAGGGTCTAAGTTCCCTCCAAAACAATACTCCTTCAAAGACGATCAGGTGGTCACGATATTCCATTTGCTCCACAAAGGGAATAAAATGAAGCTGCCAGACGCTCGGCGTCCCAATGAGATAGGACGCACCAACGACCCCAAATACTGTCTCTACCCACAGGATGATTCACCATCCTACCGACAAGTGTTATGTCCCTCAAGGATAGAATTCAAGCCTTGGTCGACGCCGGGGTTCTGACATTGAAGACAGAACAGAAGAAAGTCACTGCCAATATGGTGACTCTTGAGTTCGGCAGCACCCAAGAAGGTCACAGTTCCTGACGGGACTTATTCAGTCCCTGCTCCACGGTTGGAAGTCAGACACCCTCCAGCCATGACTCAAGATAATAAGGGCCTCGTTCCCCTAACATTAGAGACAGTGGAAGTCATGTGGATACACCCAGACCTCGCCCAAGACATGCAGTGGGATTCAAAGAGCCCCAAGTCAAAGGGCAAATCTTGCATGTCATCTCTGTCCTGCCAACGATGGTAATTTTACATCAGCTTCCCTCAGCGATTCAAAAGGGGAAAGCTTACTTGCACGGTGCAAGCCGATACGCCTCAACAGACGGGCACCCGATCCGGAAAATCATACTTGAGGCAGTATGAAAGTCTACTGACGAGATACAACGGCAAACGACGTTGGTACCAATGTCAGCATCCACTCCAATCCCAACCAAG
The DNA here is from genome assembly GCA_038442645.1 of Agave tequilana. Taxonomy (NCBI): domain Eukaryota; kingdom Viridiplantae; phylum Streptophyta; class Magnoliopsida; order Asparagales; family Asparagaceae; genus Agave; species Agave tequilana. Next base: position 5,577 of record JAVJIF010010559.1, on the reverse strand, counting down.
GGAAAAGAAAGGCCTAAGGAGGTACGATTCGACCACGTGTTGAAGAAAAACCACCAGGACAAGGGTTTGATACGCCCTTTCGGTTTGACATATTGGCTCAACTGGCCAATATCCCAGCTCGTATCACTATACACGAGCTCCTTCGCCTCTCAAAAGAGACAAGAGAAGCACTCAGGGATGCGCTAGCCAATTCAGAATCCTTGCTGACATGCATGCCTGAGATCCCTAACGACGACGTTCAGTCTCCTTGCCCAGAATGTCATCATGCACAATCAAAGGTGCCCGCTATTACCTTCACAGCGGAAGAAGATGCTTCTTAAAGACAACAAGCACGATCGACCTCTGTGCTACACCGGATATATCGGTTCAACGTGCATTGAAAGGGTATAAGTCGACCCGGGTCTGCACTCAGCATCATCCCCAAAAGGCTTCTCTACTTCCTCGGCATACCGCTGTATAGGTTGTCCGCAACCACTACTACAATATACGGTTTCAATGCCGGGAGTAGTCACCCACTTGGTAAAATTCGACTCCGTTGCAGAATCGGGAGCCTGAAGTCAGAAGTGACATGCTATGTCATTGACGCTGACACATCATATAACCTGCTGCTGGGACGGCCATGGATCCATGCCAACTGGATCGTTCCCTCTACTCTGCACCAATGCTTCAAATATGTTGAAGATGACGCGATAGTACGAACTATCTTTGCTGAGAAGCAACCATTCAAAGGGTGAAAAATTACTTCACTGACCTCTCCTGTATCAAGAGGTCGGTGGAACACCTAAAGAACCGTCGCCGGACGATGATGAAAGTGGCAACGAGGCGGATTCAGAATCCGAAGCAGGCATGCCAGCCATTCTGATTGGTGAACCAATTATAGCATGTCTCAATAATCCCTATGTAATACTCCTTCAGAGGACGAAGGTGAATGGGTAATTAATGATAATATTCTTTTGATTATCCTGCGAGTGTTGGGCTATTTGAATTCATTATGGATAGCCCTCTGCACATGCCTTTACATAAGCAAGTGCGTCCAGTACGCCCATGGAATCCGCAGAAGGAGCCGTTTTTGGTGATCCCGCCATCCAAAGAAGGTCAGTTACCGATAATTTTCGGTAGAACCTAACCACGGGAACCCATGGCCGCAGATTCAAGTTCAGACTCAGACACTCCGCAATTCTTTCATTACGCGCGGCTGGCGCGCCATATTATGAAGAAAATGGGATACGACCTAAAGCATGGAGAAGGCCTGAATTTTGGAAAAGGAAGGCGCAATTTGATGCGTAACTTTGTGCTCCTAAAGGGAAGCCTACAAATTATTATGATAGCACACGCAGGGGGTTGGGATATGTTACACCCACATCGTCAGCAACGGTTCAAGCAAAAAAAACGATGGACCAATTCCATCACATTCAGCCTCATCCTCCGAGTGGGACTCAGATCTCAGTGTAGGAGGAATGTTCGAAAACCTCACTGTTAATATGACCTCAAGCAGTCAATTGGAGCCCGCAGAAGCCACTAATGAGGAACCATGGGCCCAGCAATTAGACCTCAATGGGAAAAGCGATTCGAACTACGCGAACTACCTACTGAAGACAAGGTGATGCAGGTCAACCTGGGAAGTCAAGACAACCCCAAGCCCATCTTTATAAGTGAAAGCCTATCACTTACAGAGAAGGAAGAATTGATAATACTCGTAAAGGAGTATATAGACGTCTTCGTATGGAGCTACGAAGACATGCCCGGACTTGATCCGCAAGTCGCCATGCACCGTTTGAACATCAAGCCCGACGTTAAGCCAGTCACAGCAACAACGTCGGTTTCACCCGAACATTATGGAAGCTATTGAAGCCGAAGTTCACAAGCTCATTGCATGTGGCTTCATCCGGGAGGAACAACATCCAGATTAGGTAGCTAACATCGTCCCCGTCCTCAAGAAGAACGAAAAAATACGGATCTGCATCGATTATCGCGATCTCAATACGGCTTGTCCTAAAGACGAATTTTTGCTCCCCATCACCGATGTCATGATCGACAACACATGTGGATTCGAAAGGATGTCTTTCATGGACGGCTTTTCAGGGTACAACCAGATTAAGATGTATCCTGACGATGAAAAGCATACTTCGTTCCAAACACCATTGGGGGTATACTGCTACACTGTAATGCCCTTCGGACTGAAGAACGCCGGAGCAACCTACCAGCGGGCAATGAGTACGATCTTCCGCGATCATCTCCGAAAAACGGTGGAGTGCTATGTCGATGACATTGCCGTCAAAAGTCGCAACAAGAATGAACATCTTCGCGACCTGAGAACGATGTTCGACATAATGCGGGCTCATCAACTGAAAATGAACCCGACAAAATCCTTCTTGGAGTGTCAAGTGCAAATTCCTTGGGTTTATTGTCACATCAAAGGGATTCATCTTGACCCAGACAAGTCAAAGCCATCCAGAGCATGCATCCACCGAGGAATCTCAAAGAGTTTAGAGGCTTGCAAGGCAGACTGGCTTACATCAGAAGATTCATCGCAAATCTCTCAGGCCGCTGTCAACCATTCACCCGACTCATGAAAAAGGTGCTTCCTTCGTATGGGATCAAGCTTGCCAGGAAGCTTATGAAGACATTAAGAGGTACCTCACAAAACCTCCAGTCTTGGTGGCCCCTACATCAGGAAAACCATTTTTGTTTTATGTAAAAGCTCTGGACTACTCCCTCGGTGCCCTCCTCACTCAAAAGGACGACAACGGCCACGAGCAGACCATTTATTATCTGAGCAGAACTCTCATAGGAGCAGAATCTCGCTACAACCCTATCGAGAAAGAGTGTTAGCTCTCGTCTTCGCTGTTCAGAAGACACGACATTATTTGTCGGCCAGACCATACATGTCATCTCCAGAGTAAACCCATTGCTTTTCTTATGACGAAGCCAGGATCATTGAATTCAAGATTGGCTAAGTGGGCACTTTTATTGTCTCAATACGACATGATCTTCACCCCTCAGAAGGCGGTTAAAGGCCAGGCCTTGCAGAGTTCTTGGCTCTCATCCAGTTCCGGAACATTCAAAACTTCACGAAGATATCCTGATGAGTCTTCGAGTCTTATGCAACCTCAGAAGAGGAAGTGTGGCAGATGTTCATTGATGGAGCATCGCGAATGGGCCCTAAAGGCAAGATTATTGCCGGAGTGGGGGTTGGTTTATCTCCCCGCAGAACCATGTTTCTTCCCAGAGCATTTTCTTTGACAAAATCATGCTCCAATAATGTAGCAGAATATAATGCTCTGCTCATCGGTCTTCAGCTCGCCCATGGAATGGGGGTACGCTACCTCGAAGCTTATGGCGATTCAAACTGATCATCAATCAGGTTAAAGGCGAATACGAAGTCCGCCATGAGGACTTGGTGCCTTATTATCACACGGCCGTTGAATTGGCCAACCTATTTGAAGGTTTCTACATCGGGCACGTATCTCGATCTCAGAATACCAAGGCGGACTCTCTTGCTGCATTAGCAACGACACTATCCTTGCCAGCCGACACCGAGTATCACCTCACAGTCGCAACTCGACATCTTGTATGCTCTAAGCATATGTTGAGAACCAGAGAGGTCTATAATGTCTCTAACGGATCTTGAACCAAGCGACTGGCGCTTTCCTCTCATCGACTATGCCTTACATGATCTGCTGCCAGACGATCCTAAAGAAGCGGCATCTATCAGACGAAGGTCTCTCCGTTTCTACTACGATCCAACTCTGAAGTCCCTTTACCGTCGTTCATATGACGGCGTCATCCTCCGTTGCCTTTCTCATTCAGAGGCATAGGAAGTGCTTAAAGAAACACACGACGGCACTTGCAGAGCTCATCAGCCAGGTCCAAAGCTTAAAGACAGATTGCATAGGCTTGGATATTATTGGCCAACCATGATAGCCGATGCCATCCAATATGCACGAAGGTGTAAAACATGCCCAGTTTCATGCGGACTTCATACACCAGCCCTCGGAGCTGCTCCACCCAACTGTTGCTTCATGGCCATTTGAAGCATGGGAATCGACGTCGTAGGGCCAATCAGCCCCTCTTCGACAAGAGGTCACCGTTTATCCTTGCAAAAACCGACTACTTTTCAAAATGGGCGGAGGCTATACCATTGCTGAAGTCAAAACCTCTAATGTGGTTAATTTCATCAAACACCATGTCATCCACCGATTTGGTGTCCCCTAGGCGGATCATCCACGACAACGGTCCTCAATTCATAAGCCAAGTATTTTCTACCGATTCTACGATAAATACCGAATTCAGAATGTGGCTTCAACTGCCTATAATCCTGCCGCCAACGTCTTAGCAGAAGCATTCACAAAACGATCAACAAGCTACTCAAGAAGTTCGTCTTCTCGAATAAGCGAGATTGGGACGAAAAGCTTGGTGAATGTCTTTGGGCCTACCGGGCCACGGTTCGAACACCGACAGGCATTACGCCTTTTTCTTGGTATATGGGTGCGAAGCATCATCCCATTGGAATTTAGATGCCGTCATTGCGAGTCGCTCTAATGACTAAGATCACATCAGAGGACAATGATCGATTGCGTCTTCAGAGCTCGAAGCCCTAGATGAGAAGCGGCTACAAGCTCAGCAGCATATCGAGTTGTATCAAGCTCGAATCTCAAAAGCCTTCAATAAGAAGGTCAAACAAAGAGTCTTCCAAAAAGGAGACTTCGTTTTGCCGTCAGACGACCGATGATTATGACGCATGATTGAGTTTTTTTCCTGCACACAAATAAATAATATTAGATTTAGAAACAAGTTGTGCAAGGTTCTCAATTCGAATCCGCGGTAGCAGTGGCTATGCGGGTCGTGTCCTCAGGGAGGGTCTAGCGATGGAAGCGTTAAGTAAGATTCTCTAAAAATTATTTTCTTTTATTATTTACAATGGTATATGATATTTACAATGAGAAGTGAAAAGTAAATTTGAGAGAGATGGAGATCTAAACTAGAATTAGAAGAAAGAAAACTATACATACATACCTCTTCTACCTTGCTTACCTTTGATCCGTGCGATGACTTACCTTGTCTTGGAAGCGTACAAGTATGGCGTATAGGATCGTCCACCTTCTTAATCTACACTACGAAAATAAAAGACAAACTAACGAAGGTTTGTTCATCTCCATAGGCATCAAGGGCTCTTCTTGGCTAGGCAGTCTCAACGCAATTGGGTCTCATGGTTCACAAGACATTAGAGAGAAATAGAAGAAAACAAGAACAAAAGAGACACAAGATTAAACAAGAATAAAAGACATATAAAAAAAAAAAAACCAAACCTCAAGTGGATTTCATTAACAATGGAAGAAAAGTAGGTTTACACCGCTGTCACCTCAGTACAAGCATGGACTTCCTTCCCTCCATGAAAAGCTTCCTCCACTCTCAGTTACAAAAAGGAAAAACAAAAAATTACAAAAGAGAAAAGAAAACCTAAACTAGAAGAAAGCCTAAAAAACCCTAATTTTTGGCTCTGTATTTTCTGTGTGCCCTTCTCTGTTGCTTTGCAGGGGTATTTATTGGAGCTGGAAGAAGTAGAGTCCCAGTACA